>OMNN01092203.1:20685-53208 GCA_900302755.1 Chromis chromis | reverse complement strand
CTCTGCACCGCAGCAGCCCACAGCTCCTAGTATGTATAGTTAAAGTTAACCTTAACTATACATACTAGGAGCAGTGGGCTGCCGCGGTGCAGCGCCCGGGGAGCAGTCAGGGGTTAAGGGCCTTGCTCAAGGGCCCACAGTGGTGGTGAAGTTCGCTTCACAAACCACTAGGCCACCACTGCCCCTTGCCACTGCTTTACTGTGTTTTAATCATCAATCTAAAAATATCATTATTTTACAGATATTTGTACAGACAGTTGTCTTTGAACGCTACAATATTCCATAATTTTAATGTTTTTAAAAAAAAAAAAAATTAACGAATTCGTTTATTTTTTTTTTTTACAGTGTAGACAGCAGCGCATTAGTAGACAACCATGGACAGAGAACATGTGAAGGGTTGAGCATGGAGTTGTTGTTTTGCACAAACTCTGTCTGAACAGGGAATAGACGAGAAAGAACTGGACGACTTGTATAATTTGGGACATTGGGACGTCAGATCAGATGATTCATCATAATTGTGTGAATCAGATGTTTTCTCAAGACCACCAGACCTTTTACCCTCCCTACAGCTGCCTCTCCTCTCCTCTCCTCTCCTCTCCTCTCCTCTACTCTACTCTACTCTACTCTACTCTACTCTACTCTACTCTACTCTACTCTACTCTACTCTACTCTACTCTACTCTACTCTCCCTGTAAAAACTCCCTGCTGGTCACGTGTAAGACATCCGCCCACTGAGAACAGAAGCTTCTCTTCAGTCTTTTGTCGGCAGCCTGTATTCTCTGTAAGGTCATACGTTAGAACTGTTGAGTGCTGAATGTACTGTTAAACAGTACAGAGCAGTACACTGCCTTATTTAGAACTGCAGTTAGAAGAGGGTTTGAGTCACAAGACATCAGCAGCAAAATCTCTCCGAAGGGAATTCATTACTGAGAGTGAATCAGCATTTTAGCACAACCATTAGGTGTTGGAGTTTATGCTCAGCAGGCTTTATGATCCAGGTGTTACCATGAATGGTCAAGTCCTCCTTGGAGTGAGACATTTAGTCTCCAGGTTGGTGGAGATGAATCATTATTTAGAGCAATGCTGTCACTTCCCGGAGGATTCTGGAAATAGGAGAGTCATCTTTATGTTACTTTCAGTCTGAGCAGCCTGTAGTTTAGTGATATGAATAAATGGAGGTTTAATGTGTTAATATTACATATCAAGAACATTTCATTAGCTATGTATCTCACATACTTCTACTTCACCACAATGGACATGAGCCTCCAAATCAGGGTCTAGACTGATTTTATCCTTTATTTTTCTTTACAGTAACGCGTACTTTTTCAAAATATGCTTTTAAAAACTTTGAAATCTGATGATGTTTGGAGCCAAACCATCAACAGCAGGCAACTGTAAAAACTGATTTCAGCAGCTATTACTGTAATATTATCGCTAACTTTACCCTGATGGCCTGAGATATAGGGCATATTTACATTTGTTCAATGTAATTAAAGTTAAATTAGTTAGAATTACAGTTCCCAATTCATAGCAATGCCTTATCCTTCATTGTTTTAGGTGTTTATACAGTAATTAACTGTAACACTAAATTACAATAGTGACAATAAAGTGGCATACTGGCAGCCACTGCTAACCTGAATTTAACTGTAATTTTACCAGAAAATTTTTACACTTACCCTTGACCCCAATAACTAGAGAAATATATATTTACAGAAGATGGTTTGTTTTTGAAGGATGCCTCAGAACTCATAATTCCTAAGAACTTTATCCAAACATTAAAATACACTAACTGTATTGCACTTTTTTTAAACTTATTTTTTAAAGGAGAGGCAATAATCCTGTCTTTGTATCAATTTGCTGTAATAAGTTGTTATACTGTATTATCCAATTAGTTAAACATAGTTAAAATTCAAAATACAAATCTTAAATTCTATATTTATATTATTTAAATCAAACAGTAGTTTTGGGTCCATTGTAAGAAGTCATGAAAATCTAATTGTTGAAAGGGTGTGTGGGCGGATAATAAAGCTTGTTTTAAAGCATATTACAGTAAAAAAAAAAAAATCTAAATGTCTCTGGTTAAATTGTGTGACACAGACCCTCCACCTCTTGTGGGAGTTTTATGGGAATTTAGCTACTGGCACGGTAATGTTTTCCTGTTGTTTTCCACCTGGGTGTTCCATTATAGAAAATTTGTTTTCAGTGAAATAAGAGTTGAAGCTGTGTTGTTAAAAAATGTATATTTTGTCATTTTCCCCACAGGAAAGACACCAGCACTGCTGCAGCGTGTAGGTGGTCTTCTGCTAAGCCCCAAGCTGTGCTGTATTACGTTACCAGCTATGCCTATTATGTGCGGCCAGGAAAATGCATTAAGGACCATAATGCAATTAATATAATTACAGCAATATTACACAAAGGCCAGGTTACAATAAAATGGGTGGGATTGTCATGTTTTTCCGTATAACTAACGTGACATTCATTATGGCCTCAGAGACATCAACACGTCTGCTTCAACAACATGTGACGCTAAATAGGCCGTGAAATGCGTCTCTTTCCTTTGAAGAACAGAAGATACATCAGTAGCACAAAAACACAGCATTCCTCAACACAAATGCAGGAAGACTGGGATTGTTTGGCTGCAGTTCTTCACTGGGGCAACATGGCACGCTGAGGGGAAATATGCCAAGAGCACTTAATCAATGTGTTTTCTACAAATGAGGATTATGCTGAGGTGAATATGACCTGGCTATGGGTTTGGATAAACCTGACTTTACTAGGAGAAACAAAAGACAAGATGGAGAAGCTATTTTTACTCCAGAGCAGTCTGTTTGAATTATGGATTCCTTACAGCCCGGAGTGCAGTCGTACGAGCTGTGGGCAGATTCAGTATCAAGTCTTACGGACGGTCTAAGAAGCAGAAAGCCTCCTAAAAAGATTTTCCACAGAGACGTCCCAGCAGCAATAAAAATACCTGCCTGGGTAGCTTTTTCCTGCATTCGCAAACATGCTATTATCTGAGTCTCGCTGATGATTTAAACTACATGTTCATGTCATTTCGAGGATCTACAGCTCACAACATCTGCTTTTATATTCGAAGGTTCATCGTGTCATTGAACAAATAAACTCAGGGAACAGGTGGAAGTCTGGTGGAGATCTTTCCAGGATATTCAACACATAAACGTCGGTGATGAGTCTGACTTCAAGTGGAGGAAAAAATCTCCAGTTGAACCACAATAATGACCTCGGACCCTTTCATTAGTCAGGATACTTTGCTTCCCCTCTGCGCTGTTTGCTTGTGTGCATGCTTTGGTTTGTTTGGGATGTAACCCTATCCACGCAGAGGACATATGTGCCAAGTCCTCTCCGAATCAGCCTCGACCCCTAGCAAAAATTGATTCCGCCACGCCAATCATTTCCCAGGACCCCTCGTCCTGTGAGGGATCCTCACTCATATAAGGGAAGTTACTAAGCAGCCTCACCAGACCACCAGGGGATGTAACCTCGCTGTGACTTGTACATTAGGGAGATGACAGAATACCCTCTGCATGTTGGTTCACACCAGCTGATGCGACTAATGCACCGATCATAAACCCCTGATGGCTGCTATATAAGGCTGCGTGACACCTCGGTGGTCTGGACAGCATGAACATCAACATTGACTTATAAGGAGGAGCAGGATAGATTAAGGGCAGTCGGGGAGGGGGGGTAGGTGTAACTTCTTAATGGCTATTGTGACTCACCACCCCAAACATTGTTTTTCAGTGTTTACAGAAGGTGACACAGCTGAAATATTGTACATTCTTTCGAGACCCCCACCATGTTGTTCACCAGCCCCAGTTAAGCACAGTCTGGGCAGGAAATAACACACAATACATCAGGAAGCAGTCAGAGATGAGAGATAGAGCAGGCATAACGGCATGTTTTCAGCCAGGCACTCTAAAAAGCAATTTAAGGGACCTGGCATGGCACTTAATTAAGTGCAGGGTTATGAGATTAAAAAAAATTACTGATTAAGATAAACCTTTTAGGTGGCAAAGATGATTTTGATGGGTTGGGTTGACATAATATTGAAAATAACTGCATCAGCTTAATATTGTGAGTAATTTAAACTCAAATTTCTTTTTTTTAAAGTTTATTTTTGGGTTTTCGCCTTTATTTGATAGGACAGTGGATAGAGTCAGAAACAGGAGAGACTGGGTAAGGACATGCAGTAAATGCCTGAGGTCGGACTCGAACTCAGGTCAGCCGCTACGTCTCTGCATGTGGGTCACGTGACATAACCATTAGGCTATCGGGGCGCCCTTCTACATTAATTTTAGGTTTGAAATTGGCTTCATAACTTAAATTCAGCGTTTCATGTTCCCTCCTCTACCTTAACATGTGTGGACAATTTCAGGTAATTAAAAGTATCTTTGATTATAGAGGAAAAGCCATTTCAACTAACTCAATGCAGTTTGTCGGTTGACCATAATTTCATTAGAAGTATACCAAACTCAAAAAGATTGATGCAAACTGAGCTCAGACGTGTTTTTTTAGAGTGTTATGGCATAGCTGTAAGGATGGCTATGTTGGACTGACAGTCAGAACACCTCAAAATACATTAAAAACTATTAGATGGATCAGCAAAACCTTATACAGACATTCATGGTATCCACATGATGAATCCCAGTGAGTGGTTCTCTTTGTGCTCCACCATGATCCCCTCACTATCTATGTATTTCCATCATTGAGAAGAAAAAAAAAAGTCAGTTTAGTCTGTTTATAACCAAATACCTGAGCACTCTCGCCTCAGGTAGGCCCTGGGTTTTCTCTGGCGCTCTGGATTTCTACAAAGACATGGATGATAGGTTAATTAGTGATTCTAAACTGGCTGCAGGTGTGTAACAGTGAGTTAGCATGGTTGTCTGTTTCTCTGTGGTGGTCCTGAGGCAGACTGGCAACCTGTCCAGAGAGTAACCTGCTGTTTGCAGATAAGCTCCAGGCCCATAGAATAGAGGAGGTATTGCCAATAGAAGGATACATAGAAGGAAACTGATGTTGATATTTAGGGGTTTAACGATCTAAGGATGTTCCCCGAACTAAACTTGACGTTTTATACCTTTAATAATACTGGGTTTTTGAGGCTGATACTGCTATTGATATTTGGCAGTTTAAAAAAATATGATAATGACATAGTGACATAGTCTTTATATTCATATCTCGATCCCTTAGTTTAGAGTGTTGTGGGATACACACAGAATGGAACAATTTATAGGTGAAGTAAAATCATCACCTTGCAGTTGTTTGCCTCCATCAACCAGCTAAGTTACAGTTTACATCCATGTCTGTCCAGACTTTACTTTTTAGATATTTGTGTGAAATATCGACATAATTAGTGCTGAATTCTTGTTGTTTGGCCAGAAACACGTTCTGTGAGGTCACAGTGACCCTTGATCACCCATTTCTAATCAGTTCTTCATTGATTCCAGGTGACGTTTATTTGAAATCTGAAGAAATTTGAAGAAATTCCATCCAGACTTTCCAAAGATCCATGAGAATGGGACATACAGATGTGAAAGTTTGTTGGGATGGAAACATAGTGCAGAGATATAAAATGCACCTTTTTAATTGTGACTCTGTTTAAAATATTTCAGATCTAGTTTGGCGTTCCTGTACTGCAATGTTTTATTACTAATCGATCACACAGTATATTTGCAACAGGCTAATATTGGCCAGCGTGTTGTTTATTGACCTTGGTGTTTAATAGATAGGCCTGGATTGTTTGGCTCTGTTTGTATTTGCCAATCAGTAAATGTTAGAATATTTACACACTAAACAAAGATAGCGACCACATCTGCTAACTGTAACTTTATGACAAGTTGTGTCCATGTAAAGCTTCATGGAGCTGCACATTATATGAATCAAAAAGACAATATATATATAAGCATTTGGAAGGTTGTGGTTAATGATTCTTCTCTGCACAGGATGATAAATGTGAGCTTCCACCACAGGAAGGAAGAGACAGCTTGAACACATTAACCAGAAACATTCAGGAAACTATGGTGATAAGTTACACCCATGATGTTGGTGTAGATGATGACAGCATGTAAAGACTCCTCTCCAGAAAGGCTTGTTCCATTGTCCACCTGTCTTATTGCAAACAATCTGTCTTATCCTTACTGCAAACAGACACGAGACCTGATGAGAAGCCTTTTTTTTCCCAGTCTCATCTCGAAATGTTTCCATCTGAGGAGGAAAATGCACGTTTCCATTCAGCTTATGAAGTGTCGACAGTCACCGAAGTGGTGTTGTGTCTGCTGGAGCCATCAGTCACTCATTGTCTCGAGATTTCTCAAGTGGAGTATCTGAAGGCCTTTATCGAGTCTGTGTGCCCTCTTCAATCATTCATCCAAATTCGGATGCGCTTAAATCAGCAGCGGATGATTTCCTGTCGTGCTATTCCTGCAACAATAATAAACAGTAATAAAATAGAGCATGTTGATGTTTTGTCTGCGGTAAAAGAAGAAACTGCATCTATACGTGTCTATTTTCACTTTGTTTTTGTCCTGGGAAGCCGGCTGCGACTTTTTCCATATGCATTGTGTCAAACATGTTTGGCTTAGGGAGTGGGTGTGGGAAAGCAACGGCAGCAAATCGGAGGGAATGTGTGAATGGTTATATATGTATGTGTGTGTGTGTGTGTGTGTGTGTGTGTGCATTTGCGTGTGAAACAATACACCCGAGGCTCTGCAGTGATCACACTGATTCACTGCCCTCTCCTGCTGTACCCCCAGATACACACATTTTAACAGCCGCATTCCTTCACTGCAAGGCCTGGCGGCAGCCCCGCAGCACGACTGCCCCGATAGCAAAACACAGAAGGGGGTCAGGCGGCACACCATTACTCTGGGAGACAAATAGGCCATCCAAATAAAACGTGACGCCCCCACCATGGGGACACTTGTCTTGTTCAATGTCATCTTACAGCTACACATTCCTGTTTTTTCACAACGAAAGCGTTGGTTTTGACCCTCTGCAGTTTGTGTGTTGTTCTTTCATTGCGATAACATGAAAACATCTCATGTGGGGATCCAGCTCAGAGTGTTACCAGTTTTATGTTTCACTGTTGACTCTGGTATTTAAGAGGATTTTCTAAGGAGCTCACTTCGTACCGTGTCTTGTACCCGAGTGCTTCCATCAGCCTGGACACTCTGCCTCAGTGACCTCTCATTAAAGGATGTCAAGCATTTTATGCCACCCCTTTAAAAAGTTGTGTATTTAGGCAAACAAGTTAAGCGAGGTAGGACAGACACTAAACACTGCATGGAGCACAGTGCTCGCTGTAAATAGAATAATAATCTTTATTTATGGAGCACTTCAACAAAATCTGAGTTACAGTGAGTGCTTCACAAGGCCGCAAAATAAAATACGCAAGTCACGAAATCATTAGAATGTCAAAGACAGATGAAAACCTGGTGTGTGAAAACCTGGTGTGTAAAAACCAACGACAGTGTTAGAAAAGGTAAAAAAAAAACATTACTGAAAGAAAATAAAAGAGGGTTTAAAGGAAATTAAAACTCATGTAAAATCAGGAAAAGCTCTCTTAGGAAGAGATCACTGACTTAGCCGACCTGATTTCCTTGGGGACCCTGACTGCAAACACTATGTTCCCTTTAGTTTTCAGCAAGAACAGACAAAAGACTTCTGCTGAGGATCTCCATGTGTGTATTACTACATATAGCTACTAGAGAAGACATGAATGGCCTTTAAAGTGATCAGTAAAATCTTAAAACATACTGGGAGCCAGTGTAAGGAGGCTGAAACCGGAGTATTGTGCTGGTGTCTCTTGGGTTTGGTTAAGGCAGGTCAGAGTTTGTGTTTGGGCCACTTTTGTGTGTTATGAAGTGTAGAACGAGGCCGGTGGAGTCGGTTGTGGGGTCGTTCCCCCCCAGCAGTTTGCATGCTGCTGCTTTACTGCCCTGCTCCCTCACACTGATTAGCAGATGTACATAAAAAACACACGACTGCTCGTTTTCAGGCGTTTTGTGGCTGCTTTAACAAGGCAACTAAACAATGGACACTGTTTGGATCATCTCGCTCCCCACACAAGTGGTCTCGCTTTGTCAGGACTGACAGTAAAAGTTTGCAAGAGGAAACAATAATGCTCAAGTGTGGGCGATCTTCGCCTTGTATGGAGCCTCCGGGATGATTTCTCCATCTAAAACAATCATATGATTCACTCAGGCGCTACGTTGCTAAGCGCTTGTGTTGAAAACAATGGACAGTCCACTCAGCAACACGGGCCAGCTCAGGACTTCCACCCCTTCATGACAAATCTGTCATCCAGTATGCAGCCAGTCAGAGCGGCCGGAGCGATCAGTAACACCTCACCACCCTTCCTCCTCGTACATGGGGAATGTTACAGAGGAAGAAAGCAAAGCGGATAGGAACGGAGAGTGTGTGTGTGTGTAAGGTGTGTGTTTGTGTGTGAGGAAGCCCAGGCAGGCTTTTACATTGGAGGAATTTCCTGCCTGTAAGATGTGTATCGCTGCGTTTCTACAGTTAAAGGGGAGCAGAAGAAGAAAGGGGGGAGGGAAAGTCTGCTCTGTGCGTTCAAAAGGCATCTCTAGACAGGTTTCATGCTCGCAGTTTAGATCAAGCGCAGGTTTTCATTTCAGCCACAGTAGCTCATTCTTCTCAAAGACTCGTTTTTTTTTTTTTCATCGTAATATGGCCCTCTGTTCACAAACCACAATTTTCCATCATTACCCCCAATTTCCTTGTTCAACAAGACTTTTTATCCACAACTAAATGAATCACAAATCCAATACATGTGAAAGGAGCCGGTGAAGTGCTTAAAGGAACAAACACAAGTTAAAACCTCCTGCTGTTGGGACTTGTGTGTGTGCGAACTACTCAGCTGCCTGTTGTGGCCTTTATTTGCTGTCTGCTCCCCAAAGGTGAAATGGTGTTTATACTGTGACTTAAAAGGCTGACAGTCACCTATTAGGGACTGTCAGGGTATCTGTCCACCGGTATGTTGCAGCTCATTGTTTGTGCCACGAAAGCCTCATTCAGACATGCAGGTGTCAGATTCATGTCTGAATAATGTAAAAGTAAAAGTTGCACTGGCAATCTTACCAGGTTGGCTCTAGTAGAAATGTTGCACCATCACAACATTTCTTTCTAACTCACTTTGCTCTCCAATTTCAACTCTATTAGGCTCATTGTTTATACTATAAAGAGAAATGACATGAGGGCTGGGTGGAGGTTGGTGTCTCCAGGAACGAAAATCATTAAGATAGATGTAGTGACTGATTAGGGAATTAGAGCCAGAGACAAGCTTAACTTTGAAGTTTTGAGTATTAAAAAACTAATGCACTAAGCAGTTGCCCTCTTTGTCAAACCCACAATGCAACTCAACTGCAACCAATTCACTCAGAGCCTCGGGTGTGTGGTTAATGTAGTGTTAAGCTGCTGCAGAGGTCTGGTAAGCTCACTTCTTTCTAACTCCTAGCTTAGTCTTCAGACCCAACAAGCACTAACTGAAGTGACGGAGGACATTTATCAGACTTTACACAGCTCCCTCTGGAGCCACACAAGGTTTTAAATGACTTCACTCCCCGAGACCCGTAAACAGACTTTGATGTGTTGGTGGAGTTCCAGTTTAACAGTTAAACCGCTTTCAGACATGCGCTCCTTTCTGTTAATCTGATGGCGGCTTCATCTCTGAATCAGCACCCTGCTCACTTTTCCGTAAAATATATGATGGTAATCTTATTAAGTTGGACCTGGTAACATTTCCGTATCTCTTTAAACATAGCACAAGTCTGAACTGCATGTCGTTGCAATAATGGATAGGCACACGCACAAGTGATATGCTTCCAGCTGTTTGGAAGAGTCCTTCCTCTGAGTTCATTGCTGTAAATCAAGCAGCAGCTGGATCCATATATATGCGTTTCCAAAGCAAGGGTTGCAACATTCACGCATGTGGAACAACAGCAGTAATTTAATTAACTGCTTATCATGTGAAATTATCCACAACATGGTAACAGGAGCAGTCAGGATTTAATGGCAAGTCACACTGTGTGCTTTTCTTTGCATCAGACAGATGAGATGTCACACACAGAGTCACAGTCTATCAGCTACAGTTAAACCATTTTCTGAATTATTTTGTCACTTGACGTTCTATCCAGTCTTGCATCTTGTATGTATCATGTGTGCACTGTGTCTCACTCAGACTTCTGCACCTCCTCTAGGTTTTATTTTTCAGGGTTTAGAAAATCTAGTCTGTGATGGGAGACTTCAGCCAATCACAGGACTTCACCCAGATCAGGTATAGGATGTGATGGTGCAATGGGATAAACAGGACTTTCGCGCAGTAGAGTGGGATTTGATTCCTGTTTGAAGATACGTGTGCTTTATTTTCAATGTTGTTTTGTTTTGCCTTTTCCAGATTTCTGCCTACTGCTGCTTTAAACATTTAGCATGAGATCTGTGGGGTAAAAAACAGAAACTTCACGCTTTCTTGAAGTCAAAAAGGTGAGAAGATTAATACCAATCTCATATCGGTGAAGCTGGGTCCACACCTCAAACAGCTTAGCTTCGCATAAAGACTGACAGAAGGAAACAGTTAGCCTGGGTCTATCAAAGATAAACAAATAAATAAAACCCCAGAGCGCTAAAAAAACACAACTTTTACCCTTGTTTTTCTGGAAACAAACTATATTTAGTGTAACATTTAGGGATCTTTAGAGGTGCTGGTGGATTTTATTACCTGTGGACAGTCTGGGTAGCTGTTTATGCTAAGCTAAGCTAACTTTTTCCTGGCACCAACTGTTAGAGCAGGATTTTTGATCCTCTCGTTTCACTCCCTGTAGCAAAGTGAATAAGTGGTTTCCTCAAAATTCCCCACAATGATGTATTCCACTGAAATATTCCATTGAACAGAACTGGAGTTGGCAGACAAGTGACAGTAATGTTTCCTGTCATGTGTCACCAAAACCTGGTTTCATAGCCTGATAAAGATTTGCAGTGTGTAAAGCAAGCGAGAAGCAGTTGCACGAGAGCACTGAGTTTACACCTACATATCACGATATAGCTGTGTGAAGATAATGGCACTGAGTGGCCTTCTGGTTGTGCTATTAATAGTTTGGCCTGCTCTATTGGAAAACATATGCTCAGCTACCAGTGACAAAGAGAGTCAACGTATACGTGTGCGTTTGCAGGCACCTACCTACATATATATTTATGTGCCAGTCCTTGCTGAAGTGCCAATGTGTCACGTCTATATTTGAAACAGTTGGCCAGCTGTGAAGACTCCTGTGAAATGTTCTATAAGTGTTTTGCTGCACTTCAGATCTGTTGCCATAGAGGCTGAGTGATGATGTCAAAGCCAAGGCATTGGAATAAAACCACACCCCCTTTTTCTCAACGGAAAAGACGAGATGGAAAATACTGTTCAGTTAGCCAGACCCAATTACGTATCACCGAAAAGCAGAACAGCCTCTGGCTTCAGGCACAAAATATGCTCAATAACGGAACACACGTGTGTGGGCAAGGCTTGTGTGTTAAGTTGCTACTGGATGACACATGCTGTATGTGTGAAGAGAGAGGGGGGGAGATAATACTTGAAAGAAATATTTCTCCTATCTCCTGATAAATCCTGATTCTTGAACAGGCCAGATTATTGTGGGTGGATAGATAACAGGGGAGCTGTGGTGTTCAATCGGGCAGACAGTAAAGAAGACCATGACTAAGAGCTGATACCAGCATTATCTGTATCTAAAGTATTTGGTTGCCCCCTCTGACTAACCTCATACATGAGGTCATGGGACTGTGTGTACATGACCTCATAATGATCTCCAGCGGCTTCAGACTTACAGATTATCCAGAAATACACGTTGAGTTTTCATACCTATCATTTTAGATCATTAGTATGTTTGTGACTAACATCTCATTTCGGAGGTTGCATGCGATGTGATTTCCGAAAACCGAGCCATGACTTCAGCTGGAAAGTTTAGACAACAAATCATTTTGATGGCTACATAGAATCCATCTTTCTACCAACCACGCCTTGAACTCTGACTCTCATTCATCTACAGTCTCATCTCCAGGACCTAAAAACAGAGTGAGAGAATGAGGCCCCACTGGGATTAGGTCTTTGAACCATCAAGTGCACCCAACAGCTGTGAACCGGCCCCCTCCAGACACTCTGGATTACTCCCATCAGTCTACGGTCAGACTTTACTCCGTGTGCCGGGGCACTTCGATGGGTTATAAATACGAGCAGCACTTGACGGAGAGAGTTCATGTTGCTACTGCCACACAGCCAAATTTGGCCCCCGTGTTCAATCCCAGAGGCTTCCAGTGAATCAGCTAAACCAACAGTCACTAATTCCGACCGGTCTGGATAGGTTTATTAAAGGTCTCATTGCAGTGAGTAGTTGCTTTTCGCAGCCTAACCACTTTCCTCGTTCTCGTGTGACTCAGAAGCAGGAACAGGCAATGAAATCTTCCCACACCCCCCAAAGCGCACTAGAGGACATCAATTGCCCGAATCAGATAAACACTGTAATTAGATAGAAATACATATGGATCACACATTGAGTTTAAAGAGTGGCTGGTGAAGGAGTTGTACATGTGGGAAGTGGAGCAATCAGCTTGTGGCAAAAAAACACTCAAAAAAGGCTGGAAACATGAGCAAAAAACTGCAAAACATGACATTTTGGAAGTTTAATTGACCTTTCCATCACCTATCAAGTTGTCTACTGTGGCAGCAACTTTGGTCTCAAAAGGTCATGATAAGTAGGAGATAAAACCAAAAGGAGGGTTTTGGATCCATTGTTCTTTTGGCTAATAATCTTGGTGATCCTGATAAAAGTGACCACATTAGTAAACATATTCTGGGTAGGTTAATGGATGAGAAGTTCCCTCTCTGAAAGTTTTTTAAGGGAATCACAGGCTCCTCCTCCTCTTCCAAACTTTGTTACGGTTGTGGGAACTCCCTGCTCCGTGTGTCATGATTAGGTGAGCAGAGAAGGCGTGGGCCTGGAGAGACGCAGACAGAGGAGCCGAGAGAGGAGCGAGGACGCACAGAGGAGCTGACGGAGCATTAATGAGATACTGGCCGGGTAGAGTTACAGGGATGCAGTTTTAGCCACATTCTCCCACTGTTTTCAGGCTTCATCTGCGGACTAGAACATTTGGACACTTTCGCCACTCAAACCAAACTTTAGAGGATTAATTTATTCTGAAAGATGGGCTTGGAACGATTTCGCGCAAAGACGCCGGGGACAGCAGCCCCTCTCGCCCGCTCATTCCTTTGTATCATCGGGCTATTACTCACTTTTTCTCAGCCTGTCTGCGAGGCGTTCAACTTGGACGTGGAGAACCCAGCTGTTTACAGCGGACCTAAAGGGAGCTACTTCGGATATGCTGTTGACTTTTACTTGTCTGATTCTGCTGGGTGAGTGTCTTTAATACTGAGAAATACATTTTCCTTAAATGTCATATGATTCATTTAGAAAAAGAAAATGTTTCAGTACAAAGTCTGAAACATTTGTGCCTAATTTTATTTGGGTACTTGACAATACCCAGTTGTACGCAAATATGTTGCGCGCAGCGTGCAAACTTTCCATTGGAGTTTCTTTGGCAAACTTCAGAACATCTACAGCTCTCTTGTTAAAGTTACAGAGCAACTTTCCAATAGGAAACACTTTTCCAACACATTTCAATTGCAGCTTGTTGTTTTGGCTCTGACATTAAATCGGAGTTTTGTGTATCTTCTGTCCTTCTCCCAGGACGCACGCTTTACGCACAGCGCACACACCCTCAGCGTGCGTACAACTCACTGTAATTGAATATATCCAGGAAATTACATTTGTCTTCTAAACTCCTCCTGGAGTGAAGTCCCAATAAAGCCAATATAAAAGAGTGGCTCTTTCATCACAAAAAAGTAATGAACCCAAACAAAGATCAGAACATTTTGGAATCTCCCTTAAATCCTAATCTCATTGTTCCACAAAATGACATTTATTTTTGACCTTTTAATCTGACTTGCCTTAAAAAAAAAAATCAGCTCACTTCAACCTTTAGCACTCACATCTTATTGGTATGAAATGCTGCTGGTTGTGATGCTTCCTGTCCCAGTGGGGATGTGATCCCTGTCACACTCTGCATGCAGGGACTGTTTCAGCATTCTTCCTGAAGAGCTTTTGGCATCAGACATTTTTGGAACTTAAACTCATGGATGCATGCCTGTGGTCAGTTCTAATACCACGGTAGTTTGTGCAGAATATAATATGGGGAGGGGGGATCCTTACTGTCCTCAGAGCATATAGACTTTGTATCAGCTGGGATGCAGAAAAAGGCAAGACACGAGTTAATTTGGGTGCTGACAGTTCTGCATTTGTGTTGCTCCCCATTAGGTATATTTTGGTGAGCCCCAGACCGAAACCTGTAATCGTAATAATCATTAACAAAAAGTTATGCAGCCACAGTCGAGGCTTCAGACATAATCAGACTTCCTGGCTGAGTCTGTGTCTGCTGAGCACCAGCGGCGTCTCGGACCGCTGTTCCACCAGCCAGCATGCTGGGATTTGAGAAAGGGCTTTGTGCCGAGTGGGCCGCCAGCAGCAGCTTTAGTTTCCCTGTTTCTCCTCCCCACTTCCCTGGACGGCAGACACTCAGACATGAGAGATTTCCCCCCTCTTCTCTGGCCCTGGCTGTCTCTTTAAAAGCCTGCTGCTATTGGTCTTAATTTCTCAACCTGGGAAGCAGGGGCTTCAGGAGAGTAGTATGATTTAGGACGTGAAGCTTGTATGCACAGACCCCTCTTCTCTCTGTCCAACATCCCCCTCCTTATTTCCTCGTATGCTGATGTCATTCTGCAGGGCTTTTTAATCCATCCATCGCCTAGACCTTCCCCCACTGTCTAGCCCCTCTCCCCATCATCTCTCCTGGTCCCATTAAGCATCAGACACAGTAGACGTCATCTCACCGATGACTTAATCCGAACTTTTCTACAGTAGAGACGCCTTTGCTTGTGGGGGAAGAGACGAGACAATGGTTTGTATGTACAAAGGAGGAATAATGTTGAAATGCAGCTTCCTACAAATGGCTGCCCTGTAATTTTCCTCCCGATGATATGTGTGCAGAAGTCAAATGTCAAACAAAACAAAGTATGAGAGAGCAGATTTAAGACCATGACTCATCGTTTTATCTGTAGACCACATGCATCAACCACTTCTCAGACACATTTTCTCAGAAGTTAACACATCAAAACATATCAGTGGAGACATGAAATGAGTTTTCTGTTATCTCTTGTTTTGCCATCACATCATCATCTCCCACATTTTGGAGAAGTGGGGGAGTAGCTGGAAAACCAGTGAGGTCAGTGGAGGGTTGCGCAGAGAGATTCTTCTTGCCGGGATGAGCTGCTGTGAGCCTGGTTCCGACCTTGTACCTAAAATGATTGCAGCTTTCAGACAAAAACGTTCATCACTGGTTAGAGTCGTGCAAAATGAATCCAATGGCAGATGTAGATGCAGAGACAATAAAACAGACCCCATCCATAGATGCCCCTATCAGGCCTCCAAATACAAAGGCTCACTTTCTCCCATGTTGACGCCGATCCTTGACAATGAGTTTATATATGATGGTCTGTCATGCCCTTAGGCCTGATGTAATAAAATAGAATGTGGACACTGGTAGATGGCCCACCATGGAAGAACGCCTGAGGATAGTGGCTGTGAACTGTGTGTGACAAGCTTTTCTCAGATGCACACAGGAAGGGCAGGAGAATATATGGTTCCCTGTTGTGAGTGTATGTTTTTCCATGTTGAGTGAAGATGAACTTTTCACAGCGTCTCGGTGGTCCATGTCCCCACGCACACCCTCCTCTGCATAGACCACAAGGACTCGCTCTTTTCTCAAACACTTAATAATCAAACAGCAGTAACTGACTCCTCTTTGACTCTCTCCGGTGCCAGGCAGGGATAAGGGAGTGGATCGCACTGAGATAGAAAAGGTCAAAGGTCAGCGGCTGTAAATAATAACAGACCTGGCCTGGAGTGTATGAAAGGACAGGTTCATGTGTTTGGGTGATGTGCCGGTGCATTAGCGTGCAGATGGTTTGGCCGTGACGAGCAAATGCCGAGGTCAGCTGGTCCACGTAGGTGACTCTCCTGAAGTTTACCCTCTTAAACAGGGTTAGAGTTGAACTAATATTGACATTGGATCGGGGTCTCTTTTGGCCTCTGAAGCGGCAATGTTTTCCCTGTTTCTATGCTGAGGTCCCTCTCCATATACGACCAGTCTCATTTCTGTTATTGTTTTCGCTGGTGTCCTTTTCTGTGGACCTGTTCCTAAATCAAACCAGTGAGAGTTTGAGCTGAGGGAGCGCGGCTTGTATATTTGGATTGCCAGGCGTTTCTTCATCCAGGTTCTCATTGTTGCGTGCAGACAAAGGGGCCCTTTGTGTGATGGCAGAAATTGTTTACTGTTTTCCATCAGAGCAGCTCTCACGATTTCTTTCTTAATTTACTGGCCCTCTAAAAAGCTGCTTTAATTTTCTGCTGTCGAATGGTGCATGCACCTATGATAATGAGGCCGGTGTGCTGGGAACATTGATGTCTGTTCCTGTAAAGGTCAGTCAGGATATACTGAGCATTGTTAAACTGCAGTCAGGCAACAAAGTGCCTTTCGAGCTTTTACAGGTCTGTTGGTTAAAACGGGCTTCATATAATGAGCCTGTGTGTGTGTTTCACTGGAAAAAGATGTCAGTGTGGATGGTGATGACGGGTTTAAAGGGCCTGTGGACCTCGCTGTCACGTCTGCCGGGCTGGTTTGGGAATGCCCCGAGGAGTCACGTCTACTTTGGAAAGGAGCTGGCTGTTAGGGTCGTCCTGACTCATACTTCGCTAGATTTAATCTCTTGACTGCAAGCAGGGCTGGTTTGTTTTAACCCCTGGGTCACAAAATGACTCACAGCAATGGTAATTTGATAAGGCCATCCTTTATTTGGCAATAAGTCTGTGACACCATTGTTGACTTGAGCAATGTGAGATTCTACTGGGTAAAATTCAAATTAGCAATCCGCTCTAATATTTGAGATGGAAACAAAACGAGACCCTCGGCCATTCCCGCTTATGAATGTGTGTTTGTGTATATGCATGTGTGGGCACAGCAGGGGTCGGGGTGTGTAGAGGCAACGTGCTCCAACAGCTGCAACCTCCCCCCCATCGTCGCCATGTTTAATACAACAGCCTCTCTATCCTGAGGTGAGAGCTCTGGACCCCCTGACGTGGCCATTGTGGAGAGGTGTGAACCACCGGCAGTTAAACTCCCCGCAGGAGGATTTTAGGGCAGTGGGACTGTGAAAGAGGGGCGGTATCTGTGAACGGGGGGTGGACAACAGTTTGGCATGAGAAAATGCATAGGCGAGACCACGAGTCATTTTGATGTTCTGCAGTAGAGGCAGGATGTTTCAAATTTCCCACTTGCCACTTGTGAAATAACTCGACAGGTTGGTGGTTTTAACAAAACAGCTGCTGGTTTTCCCACATTAAGTCTGAGAGCACCCATAAGGGTGGCAGAATGCGAAATGATCGCAGCTTGTTGAAAGGTCGGCAGGAAAAAAACAATGATCGCTAAATCAACTCGGTGTCAACTTGCTGATTCACTTAACAGACTAGCAGCTCCTACACAGCTGCAGAGAAGCGTAACATCATAAAGCCTAAACTATTATTTCAAACTGCATCTGGATGTCCACAAATTTTCCTGTGTAACAATAAATAACATTGTCTGGCTACCTTAGCTATCAGCGCTTGTAATTTCCAGGCCACCTGTTGCCCGGCACTATTATCCTTCTGAGGATTCAGGGGAAGCGGTTTTGCTGTGATACCAGATCAGATCCTCGACATACTGGACTGTTTATCTGATCATCAGCGGTTGGTTCAGATCTCAATGGCTCCTTTTCAAGTCAAATCTGGGATGCGGAAAAGTCCATAAATTGTTATAAAAGACATAACTTGCTCTGGGCTTGTAGAGCAACATGCAGATCTTTTTTCCAGCGCAGCGACTTGCAGTACCATCTGACCGGTAACTGAAAAACGTGGCTTCGGCTCAGCACAGTAGACTCTCTGTAGTCAGCACACGCCATCCCAGCAGGCACTGCTACTCTCATCATCTGCAGGCTCCTGGAAAGCAGCACTGACAGCACGTGTCTATGTGGTGTGTGAATGGACCATCATCCATATGGCAGCCGTAAGGACTCGAACAGCTTCTGTCTGGCCTTGGTTCTGAGAGGACACGAGACTCTGGCTCCATGTGGTCTAGAATAAGTCATCGGGCATTACTTGTCTCATTTCTGTCATTCGGCTGATCTCACTCTTAAGTGTCATGCATGCCCTGAAAAATCAATATCGCTATAGAATGACATCATCTAATTATACATGTGTTGCTCTGTATTCTGCTCCTATCGATCCGGTGTCATTTAAATCTGCTGGTGATGTTTGCTGTGTTTTGGCTTCATTCCTCCACTAAAGGTCAAGAGCTGCCTCTGGCTCGGATCAGGTCGCTGCTCTGATATGGAACCACTCCAGTGTTTAAGTATGTGTTGATAGCTACGTGTAAACTCCACAGAGATCTGTACAAGTTTTACTTAGGTGTTGCTGAGGTTTGAAGGCCACTAGCTCTTTTTTTTTTCTCACCCACCCTCTTCCTTTGCATATGTGCCTCAGCATTTGTTGAGCCGTGTTTATGACTGCATATGGTAACTGCAGCCGGCACTGGCAGACTTAACAAGTGTGATTGTGATTTCTTTCCCCCCCCCCTCTTTCTAGCTTAAAGCTGTTATAATAATGTTCAAGTGACATCAGCCTTGCAGCTGGGTGGAAGACAATTAAATGTGGAATGGGAGGGGGGAAACGCTGGGCCGAATGGGAGGGAGTAACAGAGGAATTTGCCCGCTGACAACCTCCCTCTGTAACCTCATCATAAACCATATTAGCCATGGCTACGCATAATCAGCAAGTTCCAGCACTCTGCATCACCCTTAATTTCTCAACCCCACATAAAATAGTGGTTACAGTCTGGCAATTATGGTGTGGTGAGATATTTTTTGTAGATTGTCCCCTGATTGCTTGACCTTCAAATGAGACAAACCCAGACTTTGGTTACAGTGAAGCTGTTGTTTACACATTCCTCACTTGCAGCCTAAATCAATTACAGTAGTTTAATTAATGCTTAATTGTCAGCTGGGTGGTGTAGATCATTAGTGGCTGCTGTATGGCAGCTGGTGGGACATGGTGAAGCCGCTAATGCTTTTCATCTGCTCCCCGCTTTCCCCGCGAGGACATTGCTGAAATCTCTCTCTGGTGAAATGGTTTGGCTAGTTGTCCATAACAACACAAAACTGAGAAATGACCAGACGATGATTACTTGAATTCTCCAGTAGCCAAAGCATCTGAGTGAGCAGAGTAACCTGTCTGACAGCATCAGAAGGAACATATCATTGGTTTTGCATACTGAGCTACATCTGTCAGTGCGTGCAGTGACTCCTATAAAACCTGTGATGGTGCTGCTTTCACTACACTGTCAAAAAATCAATCCGCAAACACGTGTTGAAAATCTGGCAGAGAGGGTGTTAGGAAAAGTACTGAAAAAAAAAAGAAAAATAACAGCAAATATCTGTAAAATGATTAGATTCTCAGCTGATTTAAATACATCAAAACTGCGTAAATGTAGGGTCACTGTAAAACAATGAATTACTTACTTACTGATTTTTGACGTGACCGTTATGTACAATTTATACATGTAAACATTACTTTTTTCTGGGAATTTACAAGATATCTGTAATTTAACAAAACACAGAAAATCAGTGAAACAACATCAGTCCTGCATAATATTTTCTTGAAATAATGGCAAATATCTGATTTAAATACAGTAAAAACTGTGTAATGTTACAGTCTAACAAACGGATTACCATTTATAAAGTAGAGATTTTTTTATGTTGACACTATTTGCAGGTTTTGGCCTGTTTTCTGCAGTTAATGTGTAAATTAATACTTATTTTCTGTGATTTTCCTAGATATTATCTGTAATTTAACAAAGCACGGAAAATCTGTAAAATAACAGTAAATTGTTAAAAAAAAAAAAATTAGAGATAAAAACAGTTTAAAACATTCATCGTTTCGGTCTTTTATTTACTCTCACTTCAGTCACTGTAGCATGAGCACACAACCCTTCTCATGAGCATGTCTGTCCTTCAGCTGAACAGCTGTGGATTGCTTGCCCCCTGCTAATTACATATTTTTGCATACCCGTTCCAAGAGCCCCTTCTCTCACAAAGGAATTTGTAATGCAGCACTCAGCCGACTGCAGTTTGAGCTTCATTAAATGCTAATGATACAAAAGCTCCCAGCTAGCAGATACAACATAGGGGTGGGGGGAGTGGGCCGCTAGAAGTAGACTGATCCTCCCCAGATAAAGCCCCATTAAATGTTAATTCTTCCTCATTTGCTGATTGCTATCAATCTGTGTTTGTGTGAATCTGTGTTTGCACATCTGCATGCATCAGTGTAAGTTAGTGAAAAGCAGCTTAAACTGCCAACTTGCTGATTAAAGCCTGATCTGCTTGTTTTGTTATTTCCTGTATTTTTTCCCCCCTTTGAAAAGATGCCATGGCCAACTGTGGCTGGATTCTGTTCAGATCCGATTCAACAAAAGATGCTGTGGCTTTTAGTTTCCTTGGTTTTAATACTGTGTACATGTTCCACAACTGGTGTCCTTTATTGCATACATGTGCTTGCACCTTATTTATAAAAGTTTTTTTTGGCCAAACAAGCATTTGCGCTTTTGTTTACTTGGAAACTTTAGCAGCCTTGTTGTCCAAGAGAATTTGCAAACTGAAATGGGGGGAAACTGTGCTTGGAGTTTCTGAAATTTATTTCCCACAAATAGTTTTGGAAGGCTCGACAGGTGATTAAGGGAATGTGGTCTGCTGGTGATAAATATTTACTGCCTTAATATTTGAGCGTGAGAGTTTATAGATGGCAAGAGTGAGATCTTGAGCTGAGAATCCAGGAAACCTCTCTGTGATTTAGATTACTGTCCAGGTGGTGCTCTGTTGCTCTGCAGGGATATTCCTGCATCTGCACATGTGGTCAGAAAGAAAAGGGGGACACTGTTTCTTCCAGTCCAAGTTGAACTGGTTTGTTTCTTTTCTCCCTCTTCCAACAAAAACTGGGAGTTTCTGCTCCACATTTAGAATTGGCATTGTGCTTTATCTCCTCTGAGGTATTAAGACTACACTAACAGTGCAGGATTAAGCTCATACCTCCTTTTCTTTGTCCTTCCACGGTTGTGTGTTTTTAAAGCCGGAGATGTTGAAATGATTTGAAGGCTTTGTACTGACCACCAACACACTTCTGTTAGATCTTCTCCATAAGCCATCCCATAACCTTCTGCATGTTGTCCTCTGAGGTAATAGATAGGTTCAGTGGGATTAATTACGGTGGATTACAAGGCCTCGGAATATTGCATGCTTTGACTGCTGTCTGACTCATGCTGGTTCTTCCTCTGGACCCAGCTGAGTACTTACCCCTGGGGGCAGGATGCTAAGTTTAGCCAAAATTTAAACTTTCATGCACTATTGGGAGATCTGGGGCAGGAAAGGGTGTACTCTTCCTGTTTTTAAGCCCCCTAGACACCGTCTGGACTCAATGGTCCCATGCCTCCTTTACCCACATCAATGCCTACAAGTTGGTCTGTGATGCTTGTCGGGTCAAGTGGGTCCACAATGATGTAATGGCTAAACCATCCACTTAAGACACATTATCTACTTGGGTTTTTTCCCCTTAACTTATCCATGTCCAAATCTTGGTTTGTCTCCATTTACATATAATCACTCTCTGTCTTTTCTTCATCTTCTGAAGTCTGTCCTCTGTATTTATTATTCCCCGGCTCACCTATAACTTCACTCTTCTCTCGCTGTCTGTTGAAGTGGTCGGCTGCCCTTCCTGTACAGTGTAGCTGTGAGGACGCTGAATGTTTAGCATCACAGCTGTAGAAACAAGAGTGCGACTCGACTTAGCCTGTCTGCTTTCTTGTTTTCCTATTGAATCAGGCCCACAGGGGAGCCCGTGTGACCGTGCAAGTGTTTCTCTTTTGTGTGTCTGACTGCATGCAGGTGGAGTGAATGTGAACATCACATGTGTCACAGCAGCAGTTTCCAGTGATCGTATAGGATTATGTAAAACAATGCAATAAAAATGTTTTGCATTCTGAGTGAGAATAAAGCTCGCTAAGCAGTAAAATGTGCATACTGCGCTATGTTTAAAGCTGTCGGGGTGGGAGGCCTGGAATGCAGTTTTTTAATTGAGGCCAGGCTAAGAGCTTCAGAAATCCAGGTTTCTAAGAGCTGGGTTATATTGTTGTGATTTGGGAATCGTAACATTTGATTTGCAGCTTACAAAGTGTTTTTTGTTTGTGTGTCTTTCCCTCGCAGTGCAAGTGTGGTGATAGGAGCCCCCAAGGCCAACACGAGGCAAGTCAACGTTACAGAGGGTGGATCTGTATTCTACTGTCCATGGAGCCTCCGGCAATCAGACTGCCACACCATTGAATTTGATACTGAAGGTAAGCCTTAAGATTGACGCACAAGCAAGCAGTAAGTTAGTATGCTGTTTGGAAGACCTGAGATCTGCTTTCTTTGTGATTTTTAACTCCTTTGTCTTATCACCTGGTTGAGAGGTTGAGAAACTGGAGAAGGTGTTTGAATCCTCTTTAGCTGGCTGAGCTTTGTTGCTCCTCTGTACACTTTTGCAGCCATCGGAGCATTTCCTGTCTGGATCAGGCGTCACTTGTTCCACTTCACTGCTGTTGGCTACAGTGGTTCCTGGACGTAGGATGATTCTTTATTTTCCTGTTTGTGTCCTCTGCTTGGGGATGAAAAGGATAATGGGGTGTTGAAGAGGTTTCGAAGGATACTCCTTCCTTCCTCCAGGTCATGTTTGTGTTGCATTGCCTCAGGAGGCATAGGGAGATAAGCAACCAGTAAACAAATAGGTCCGACAAAGAAATATCCTGTTTGTATGACAGGTGAAGCAGACACTGCCAGTCTTGACAAAAAGACTCCAGTTGAGTCCAAATTAAGTGGTTTAAAGGAACATGAGGAAGTCCGTGTGGTTGTTTAATGAATGGATTCACGTTTCAGTGTGTTGACAGAGTAGCCATCAGCTTGTTTTGCACAATGGAGCCATGAGCAAAGTGAGGAAAAGGGCACTCAAAGTAAAACAGTTACTAGCCTTTACAATAAAAACACACACTCGCATACACACACACACACACAAATAGAGTGAATCACACACATAGAGGGTCACTCACTGCGTCATTTTTGGCTTCTTTCCTGAGAAATCATAGCTGAGCATTGTGGTCCAACTGAAATTTACTGTCCACAATGCAAAATAGGGAGAAATATTCCACTGAGTGTTTCACAAGCCCAGTAAAACAACATTCTTTTATTGGACACCGCTGCTTGGTACCCTTTGCGCTACTATTTTTGCACTGTTTTTCTTGCAACATGAAATGTGTCGTGCATCCATGGGTGCTGGCTAAAGGCCACAGGGAGTGATGTCATGCACAAGCAGCGAGGCCTCACAGTCAAGGTTAGTCCCCTGGGCTGTCAGACAGTGTCCTTCATATTTTTTGCAAAAAGGCTTTGAAGGGAGCAGATTAGAGTGCCAGAGCCAGTTCTGACATCTGGATCACGGTGGAGCTGCTGCACAGCGGAGCAGCACTCAATACATCGACATCTGCATGCAAATGTGGCTATGACAAACAGCTGTTACACGGATGACATTTACTGCTGCGATCCACTTACTGTAGCTTTGCCTGCGCTTTCGTTGCCAGTCCTGATAGTAAAGGCTAGAGCAATAAAAAAAAGACATTCAGTGATTTTTCCACTATAAATGCTGCATAAATTATGGCTTTCTGTAGGTGTATTCCTAAATCAAAGTGGTGTCAGAGGTCTCCCTGGTTCTTGGTGTGTTTGAGCTCTGACCCACAGGCCACAGACCCTCTTAATTAGACTAACTAATTGGGTCAAAGTGGACACAGGGCCCCCCTCCCATCCACTTCCTCTTCCACAGAGATAAGAGCCTGTCTATGGATTTGAGAGGGGACCGTGGGGGCAGCAGGGAGGGTCCGTGAGGGCACATACAGGATGGGAGGAAGAGGGAGGAGGAAAAAGGGGGGAGAAACCAGAGCCCTGTTCCCCGACTCAGTCCCCCTGCTGTCGGTACTCCCACAGGGGCAGCTGATGTGATGAGTGAATTTGGCCATTTGTCTTCCACCCCACTGACACACACAAAAATACACACACACTCTTACAACGAGAGCCACTAATGGCTCCACTCACACACAGTTCAAAGTGGAGTCTATAAACACACTCCAGACCCCCAGAGAGAAAGAGACCGGGCCCGGCACCACGTCACATCAGCACACTGCGCTAACCTGCCTCCAAGCGGGACTTTGGTCAGATGACATCTCGCTGTGGCCCGTCTCTGGGTATCTCTTTATCTGGCCTGTGAATCTCTATTTTCACTTCCACGTGATTCTAGCTGGCTGCCTTCAGTCGCCTCGCAGACAACAAACAGAACTTTTCATCACCCATTATGGTGACACGGAGCTGATGGTGCCATGTGAGAACTTCGCTGAGCTTCTTTAGGCATTTACGATAATGTGCTTCCGCTCTTCACAGTTATGCTGTATGAATTACAAGAGGACTTTTCCACTGCTACTCCTGGTTGCCGCGGTAACATGACTCAGATCAACACAGTCGCTGTTGGGCTTCAACCTTTGGCTGGTGGATTTGTCTTAACCAAACAACTTCTCCTGTTATGAAAATGTCGAGTGAAAATACCACGCAGCTAAGGCAGATTAGTTAAAGTAACAAGCTTATAAGGAGCTGTTTGAAGTGCTGCTCATGTTATTGCCTTTGCGGCTAAGGCGCTGCTTTTCACCCCTCTGAACACTTAGTGCTGGGCTGGCTGCTGTTGACCCTCGATAAATAATGTTAGCAGGAAAGCCCAGAGATGGAGATTAAGCAGAAATACAGTCGGGTTATTAAAAAACTATAATCTCTCTGCTTACCGTCTTGGGTGATGGGAGGCAGCACTCCCTGTAAGCAAAGAAGAGAATGGGTTGTGTAGACATGGAGAGCTGGGCGAGATAGTGTGAGGAAAATGAATAGGAAAATGGAGATAATGTTGAAAATGAAAACAGTGAAGGGGGAGAGTGGAGTGTGTGCCTAAATGGAGATGACTGGGAAGTTGCAGTGTGGAAGCCAGGCCGGAGTGTGTATGTTTTGCTTGGACCCCGGCCTCTTCGCTGTTTCCACAAAGACACGGAGCAGGCCTTCACCCTCAGCTCCAGGCTGCCTAGTTGGCTAGGAGTTAAGACTAGAGGCAGACAGGCATGGATGGATGTAGAGGCCCGACACACACAGCCTCCTTTCTTCACATGCACACAGGCATAATCTCTAACAGCATCTATCAGTGCTCAGTTTCTGGCAGATGCTGCTCGTCTCTTTTGCAACAAGCCTGTGGTTTGACAGAGTCTGAACAGAAGAACTGAGTCTGCAAAGAGTGGATGTTATTGATCTTGAAGTCATATTTGCACTTTCGCTTCCAGATGTCAGCTCAGACACTGACTGCTACGAGCTATACGGTGGGGATGCGGCTTCCTTGCCTAATCAATTTGTTTGCATTTCTTTCTTTATTGCAGCGCAGACGTAACATCTGTCTTCCAATAAAGTTGTGTTTAAACCTGACTCCCCAGACCATCTGTCACGTCACCTGCTGCTGTCAAAGCGTTGAAGTGGGAGATCAGCGTTACTGACCAGGTGGTCAAACAGAGCGTAAGGTCACCAGGGTTAAACCAGGCCAGCCTAGTCCAAACCTGGCCATGCTGAGATAACCCCTATCTCCTTAGCAGAGGCCGGGTAGCAGATTCCAGCCTTTTCAAATTCTCACCCTGATTATCTTTGCATGAAAAATCGTGTAACTGGAGTCTTAAAGTCTGCTGTCTGCCAATTGTACAGATGTTTCCAAGAGCCAGGGAGGGAGGGGAAAGCAGAATTAGGATACTTGAGGTCCAGCTGAAGGAATGCATGTTTTATCACGCTGCTATAACTCTGTTTTTTTTGTGTGTGTGTGTTTTTCCCAGGAGATCACGTCGCCTTGCTCAATGACACAAAACACCAGATTGATTTCAAGTCACACCAGTGGTTCGGTGCCACTGTGCGCTCACACGGTGACACAATCCTGGTAAGGTGACCCTCTCAGAGATGCATTTAGGGGTTGGGTAAAGAAGAAGTAGAGTTCGAGCTTGTCTCACTCTGACTTCACGGGGAATGTGTATGTTCTTCATTAGAAATTTGTCTCTCAGATTACTGTCCATTACGTTGTTGTCATTCAGGCCCAATTTTCACCTCCAGTCTCAACACAGCGTAAAGAAATGTTTTTGTGCTGCCATGCGACATCAAAGTTTAGCCGCCTGTTGTTTGGTCTGATTGTGCGGGTTGTGACCTGGGTTGAGTTACATGGTTACCCCGCTCCAGATGTACCACTGACCTCAGCCTGAGAGTCCTCCTGAGTTCACCAGGGTGTTGTTGCAACTGGAAAAACATCTCCCACCTCACCCCGTTCATCAACACATCTCCTCCCCTTTTTCTTCCCCATCTCTCTCCACCTCTTCTGTACCTCAGGCTTGCGCCCCACTTTACTCCTGGCGGACTGAAAAGGATATCCCCCGTTCTGATGCTACGGGAACCTGCTACCTCTCGTACCATAATTTCACCAAATTTGTGGAGTATGCTCCCTGTCGTACAGGTAACTGTCACCTCTATTCAAATGTGTCATTAGCATTTATGTTTTACCTCATACACATAGCCTTCCTTTACCTTAACCCTCAGTTTCTCTGTGTTTTTTGCTTCTGTCACATTTTTACTTACTGTGGACTAATTTTTCACTTTACTATAAAGTCCTGCACCTCTATGGAAACAGCACAACCATGGCTAGACGTAGAGAGAGCTCAAACTCTGTGCAACATAAAGAGTAATATTGCCGTAAATCATAAAAATTTGTTTTTTTTGATTACGTATTCTACAAAAAAGAAACCTGGAATCTATACGTAAAATACTGTATAACATTTTTCAAAGTGCCCACAGGTGTTACCAAAGTCCCTTATTTTTTGTCATGTGGTTGCAGCTAAGTAGTGGTCTAGTGGCTTTACGGTTAATGAGGCCCAGAATTTTTATTTTGGTTAGAGTACATTGCTTATTTTTGGCAAGTTTTTAAACGATACATAGAGAAAATCATTTTAAGCTTAGATTTGGTAAAATTATCTGATGAAATGGCATGTCATAGATTAGTAGTTTAAGGACCGTTGGAAAGATGAAAATCTGATGATTCTTTCTGCTTCTAATAAATAGTGTAATTTTTGCTAATAAAAAAAAACCATATATATTAAAGATAACCTTTGAAACCCAATGGCGGGTTTTCTTGGTTCAGAGGGTTAAAATTTTAGCTGTCTATTAAGAAACTGTATAAAGGATATGTTTATATGAATGCAATTGAATGAAACCTGAGGGTTCTAAATAGTTCTATATAGTTCAGATGTTAGGTCATTCATAATTGCACCACTCTACTTCTTTTGTTTTTCAGAACTCAGTGATGAGGGGGGACAAGGCTACTGTCAAGGAGGATTCAGTGCCGACTTTACAATGGTAAACATTATGTTACTGTTGGTGAATCCCCACAGGTTCCTGCGATCATACTTTCTTTTTTCATTGTAGTAACTCACAGGTGTTATCTTTCAGGATGGCAGAGTGGTGTTGGGAGGTCCAGGCAGCTACTTCTGGCAAGGTATGCAGCAAAAACATCAACCACGTAAAAAACAAACCCCAAAATGTCCTTCTGAGCCCTTACCATTTTTCTCCTTGGTCTGATTTTAGGTCAGGTGATCTCTGCTGCTAAGCAGGACATTATTGACGCTTACTATCCAGGCTATTTCATGCAGTCTGTGGATGGTCAGATTCAGACCAGACAGGTCCAGGCTCAACACGATGACAGCTACCAAGGTGAGAGCCTCTGACTAACACAGGGATAAATGCACATTCACACGTATCTTCATTTGTCTGCCGTGAGTACTTACAGAGCTGATGTCTTTCCTCTTGTGTTTTCTTCAGGCTACTCTATTGCTGTTGGGGAATTCAGTGGTGATCAGGTAGAAGGTAAGTCAGTGAAATAGGCTGCACGCATGGCCAGTGTTCAGTGAAGCATAGAAAGTGAAAGACATAAAGACATTTATAATGCAGTGCAAATATTACAGCTGAAATAACATTAACAGAAATCAACTACAATATTTTACATGATTACTGAGCTGGAAATTTTGTGGAATCCTCTCCTTCTCCTGCTGTTCTTGACATGTATACTTTCCCTGCTAAATCTTTGCTTTATCTCTTGGTGCACTCCTCAGATTTTGTGGCTGGCGTTCCAAAAGGACTCATGCTCTATGGTTCGGTAAGGACACTTAATCATTACACTCATTTTGGCTTTCATTTAAGTGTTTTTTGAATGGGAGGCCTGGGCTTTAGACTTGGGACTCATACAGGAAAGTGAAAGAATGAAAACAGTCTTGGCGATATTGTCACAGTGGGAATTATTTTTGCAGTAAATTCCTGACCAGAGACTGTGCTTATATTAGACCCTATAAAAAGATGTTCACCATATGTGCTTGCTGTGTTGCAGGTGTCCATTCTAAACGGTACAGATCTGACGATGATGATGAATTACACTGGCGAGCAGGTGAGTCTGAAAACTCCTCTCTTTACCCTCTACAGAAAGCTCCTTCATGCTCCGCTTCCTCTGAGTTTTCATTGCTCGGTTCCTCATGAGAGCTCTTAATTTGCTGAGTCATTGTAAGCAAAAATGATTTCCTTTACAATGTTCTGTTTACTAGATTCTGGTCTCTTTGGTGGTTCGCTGTAAAGCTCAATTATTGAGGGGAAAGTGCAGCGGCAATTTGTGCAAATGGTTCTGGGAATAGAAGAGCATTGCGCTTGTTTAAACAGTGATGATTGACTCAGCTGAATAAATAAAAATCACAAGTGAATTTGCATAAACTCCAGTAATTCGGACCGCGTCTACAGTGTCTGTGCTTTTTCGACTGAAAATCCCAACAGGCAAATCAGAAAATGAAACACAACTAGAGCAGACAGCCTTAAACTGAGTCTAACCTGTAAAACCCATCAAGCCTTTATGATTTCTTCAGGCCTTCCTGTATTTTAATAATGGAGAAAGCAAGTTTGCAGCAGCATGAGTGTCTTTGGATTATCTAAGAACCAACCAAATCTTGACTCTGCCTTCAGCTGATTAGATTTTCACTGGCTAAAGTCCTAAAAACACTTTTGTCCATAGATGGGGTCATATTTCGGCTATGCAGTGGCAACAACTGACATCAACAGTGATGGGTGAGTCTGTTTTCTCTGTCTCTTTCTCACGTTCTCGCTAATGAATTAGCTTGGCAGAATCTTGATTGGATGCCATCAACAACACATTAGAGCTGCACCCTCAGGCGTCAATGTGTCTGAGTTTAAGTGAGTTGGTGTGATTTTTCCTTTCCTGTCTGCAGGATGGTTGACCTGCTGGTGGGGGCTCCCATGCTCATGGTCCGAGGCTCCGATGGCCGCCTGGAAGAGATGGGCCGAGTCTACCTTTATCTACAGCGAGGTCCTCGGAACCTGGAGCTCCGCCTGCCTCACCTGACGGGCACAGAGGTGTTTGGGAGATTTGGCAGCACCATTGCACCTTTGGGAGATCTGAACCAGGATGGTTTTAATGGTAAGGATGGGGAATTGTAGTAACTGACAGACATTTGTTTTTGTCTCTATCTCTCATCTAAATGGCATACAGAGTAGGTTTAATGACTGAATTTAGGTAGAAGGGTTCCAAGGGTGCCAATTTATTAAAAAGTAGTAAACAAAAGAAAAGAAGGAAATCTGGTAAAACCCCCAAATCTGTCATAAATACTGATTTTTCCTATTTTGTTTCATTAGAGAGCCACAATACCAACTTGTGTGATTTATTTTAGTGTTTTGGCTGGAAAAAAACATTCTTGCTCCAGGGACAGCAGTGTTGGTTGGTTGACCTACTTATGGGTTCTAAAGGATTAAGCCTAATAGCTTTGGTGATCCCATGATTTTGGTTTATGACTAAATACCAGCAAAAGTAATGATACTCAGATTAGCCTCACTTGTATTTTCACTGCTAATTAGTCTCGCATAGCCAGACCATTCTGTAGTGCTGTAATAGTGCTAATGGTCTGGCTGCACCTCTTAATCATTCTTCTCTATGATGGGAATAAAGCTTTGGGTGTTTGTATTTCTTTAAATCAATCACGTTTGTAATGAGCTGAGCTAGTCAGACTAACTTTATATATTTAGCTCAAAGGACTGAAACAGCGCCTCTAGCTGTAGATTCTAAGCCTTATCACTATAAAATGAATGTTTGATATTTTCAGATATGATATTTTTTCTTTGTTAAATTCTGCATTTTTCACTGGGTTACAGTGTCGACAGTGTAACCTGGTTTTACTGAGAAATTACATTTATTTTCATCACATCTATCAGGAGGGATGTCCCAATCTTAGAATCCGGATTGGACCTGACCAAGGCAATTTTTAACTGATCAATATTGGCACAAACCTAAGTCTGATCATTTGCTTACATCACAGAATTATTGAAAAGCTGGATAGTTTTCTTAATAAATGCAGCATTATCAATTAGTTATTGATTAACTTAGAATACAAATTAAACTCATTGGACATTTGTTCTGTGCTGATATTGCTGTTTTAGCAACATACACATTACATGGGTTGCAAAGGCAGCTATTATGCCACTGGGGTATAGTAACACTGCCCTAGATGATCTTAGTTTGATTGAACTGATGTGTAGGGTTAGGGTGGTCATTAGCGTGGCCGGAGGTCATTAAACGTCACAAAATACTTTATCATGGTGCCCTTTTACTAGCTTGTGTTATCTAGGAAAATGGCAGATACAAATTCTATTATATTCCTATGTATAAGATAAACTAAGCAATGTTTTCTGACTGCTTGCTGCTTGGTAGATGTGGCGATCAGCTGTCCGTTTGGAGGGGAGGATCGGCAGGGACTGGTTTACATCTATAATGGATACTCAGAAGGACTCAGGGAAAAGCCGTCTCAGGTGATCGTGGGCCAATGGGCCGCTGGGACTATTCCTGCCAGCTTTGGATTTGCCCTCAGAGGCGCTAAGGACCTGGACATGAACGGTTACCCAGGTAAGTGAGTTTAGAAACATATAATGACAATCAGTAGCTTTGTATGTTTTTAGTATGTTTTTCAATTGTGTTCTTTTATTTCCTCAGATCTCATTGTTGGGGCCTTTGGAGTTAATAAGGCAGTTCTCTATAGGTATGTTGTCTTGAATCAGAACCTCTGTCTAATCATGCGGTCTTTTTGTTCAAATTGTTAGATAAACACACAGGGAAATATTCTCAGTTGCTTTCTTACCAACAGTTAATGAGAAAATCAAAGCTACTTTAATATCTACACTAAACTTGAAACCACCTGCCTGGCTCTTCAGCTATGCTAAGCTAACCATCTGCTTAACGAAAAGACATAAAAGTAGTATTGATCTTCTCATCTAAGTGTTGACAGGAAAACAAGCTTTCCCAAAATGTCAAACTAATTTTCCTGCAGTAAAAGTGGAAGTTTAATATTTAATGATGGAGTCTTCAGTCTGCATTGTTTTTGTTGTCCCCAGATCCCGCCCAATAGTCAACACCACTGCCTCTCTGACAGTTTCCCCCACCATGATCAACCCCGAAGAGAAGAACTGCATCGTCAATAATGGAAACTCCAGCATTCCTGTTTCCTGGTGAGTTTTCAGCTCACCCCCTGTGCCCAACGCTGTGCTTCCTGTGACCCCGCTGCAGAACTGCACTGTTGGTATTTGTTTGACCCAACTGCCAAAAGATGGGCTTCCCCATTTCCCCCATGCATAAACACTGCTATCCTGGCAGGAAGCTCTGATAAGGAATATCCTTTAGATCAGCAGTCACGGTATTAGTTTATACTGTGCACAGCTCTTATCTGACCTATTTTCAAAATGTCTTCATATCACACTCCTTCTGTTGAGGAGCAGAGAAATAACATGCTGAATAGCAGCATTGTTAGCTGCTTCTGGCCTCCACCAAATGTGCAGCTCCAGAGAAGGGGAGAGGAAACAGACGACGGTTGCTCGCTGCTCGACATGGTTGACACTGCGCTCATGTGTCTGCTTTTCCCCCCTTCTCCACATCCTGATCCATAAAGGAAACTCTTGTATACACATGTGTCTTGATTATGCTGCGTTGCCTGGTGATGAGGAGTTTTTTTGGTGGGGGTGAAAGGAGAGCAGAAGGCATAATGGGAGGGAGGTCGGGAGGGGAGGGGCGGGAG
>OMNN01092203.1:9140-20665 GCA_900302755.1 Chromis chromis | reverse complement strand
GGGCGGGAGGGTTTTCTGCAGTTGCTTTGAATGAGATATTGTTTGGTGGTGGAACACAGCTGGGAAACATCAGGACACGTAGACTCCCGTGAGCGTGCGCACACAGAAACAGGAGCACAGACATGAACTTAGTACTACTTCTCCAAAGAAATCCTTGTACTTTCTTTCTCATTTTTCACCTCTCTTCCCTTTCCTGTGTTTCCCCCCCCCTTTAACACACTCTCCCTTTTTCCTCTCGTACTTCTTCCAGTTCTTTCCTTTGTGCATCTTATGTGGGGTTACTAGTAAAAGGACTGGGGTTTTTTGGAGTTGCAGACTTGGACAGCAGCGGCATGTTGTGTGGCTGATGTCATGGGAGAGAGCTACAGGCTTATATAGGCAGCCATTGACTGGTCAGGACTGAAACCTGAGTCGTTGCTCAATTTCACCCTTCTTAACTCCGCTATTCCTTTGTGTTTTGGGGAGGGAGGCCGTGGGTGGAAATAGAGACACACTGATTTATCAACTTGGCTGCTGTAAGTGTCCAAATGCCAGCCTGTCTCCAGACATTATGCATTTTTTTCATATTATTTGTCCCATTATGCCTCTTGCCTTGTAATGTGAACCATGTAAGGAGCTGACACAAGAAAAGAGGGCCGTGAGTGAAAGTGAGAGAACAAGTGAGGGCAAGTGAGGTGTCTTGTGTGCGCAGTGTGTTTATACTGAATCTCCGCCATAAGTGAATATGCTTCTCTCATCATGTCCTCGTCCTTTCTGTCTGAAACAGCGTCAACCTAAGTTTCTGCATATCTGCTGAGGGGAAGCACCTACCAGGCATCCTAGGTGAGCCAATTTTCCACATCTGCACTTTATTACAAGTAAGAAAAATGTCAAATAGCCACCAATGGTAATGTTTTAAATCCATAACAGCCTGTAGGTTAAAGTGTTTTGGCAGGTAATGTAAATTTTTGGATTTTGTTATGACAAAAAAGGGAGTCCAGCGTGCCAAATGTCTTCTGTGATCCACCTTTTAATGATCAAACCCTCGTCTGTGCTCAATCCTTTTCCCTATCAACCCTTAGTTATTATCTCTAATTACTCCTTCCTCCATATACAAGTGTTCTCCCTGCCATTATGCTTAAGTTACACTGACTACAATGTGTGCACTACAGAGTATTTATGGAGGTCTTTTTCAAGCCTGTCATTATGTGACTCAAGAACATTCATCATACCATGAATGCTCATTTGTGTGTGTGTGTTATGTGTTCCAGATTTCCAGGTGGAGGTGCAGCTTGATAGTCTGAAGCACAAGCAGAAAGGTGCAGTGAAGAGGGCTCTGTTCTTGGATTCCCAGCAGCCCTTGCTCCAGAAGAGTGTGAGAGTGCGACACGGCGAGCGTGTGTGCAACCACACCAAGATCTACCTTCGAGTATGACCCCTCTTTCACTAAAATGTGTCTAGTGACTTCAGCAGTGGTTATAATAATCCTCTTATGACCAGGAAACTGTGGCTGTAGTTATTTTATGATGATAATAATTTAATTTGTGAGTCATTCTTGTACACCGGATTTCCATCATGTGCACAAATTGAATTTAATAATAACTCTGGTTTGTCTTTCTTTAACTGCAGGATGAGAAGGAGTTCAGGGATAAACTCTCCTCTATTTTTGTGGCCTTGAACTTCAGCTTGGATCCAAAAGCTGCAGCTGACTCCCACGGCCTGCGGCCCATCCTCAACTATCAGACCACCAGTGTCATTGAGCAAAAGGTACTATTTACGTCCACAGCACTTGTCCAATCAGAACAGTTAGCTAACTCTGGAGTGATCTACAGGGCTGCTAAAATCAATACATGACCGAGAAGTGTTCTCTAATATTGTAAATGTGGTTCTGAGACAGCTTGAGCTCATTCTCTCCCAGCTGATGATAAGAAAATCCAGCACACTGATGAATCATTCCTTGTATCAGTCGCCAGCTACTCGCTGACTCCCCTGTCCCTGATGAAAGACTGAATCTGTTCTTTTTTAATGTAAATTCTAAACTACTCTGCTGGGAAGATGTCTAGAGGATCTGGAGAGCTGATTTTCAAAATAAAAATGTGAGGCATATGTACAGTGGAGTGCTTCCCTGTCCCAGCAGGAATAGTCTCTTGGCCTGCATTACTACGCAATGCAGGTGACTCAGGCACTGAAGGATGGCTGATATTTCAGGGAGGGGCACAGCCAGGCGTCTTGCCCATCTGGTTGAAATCCCTCGGCTTTTAGCCAGCTCTCCTCTGGCAGTGAGTGAAGCTGGCTAAACGTGCAGGCTACTTTTCAGCTGTGGCACAGCATGCACCATATGCGAGTTCAGCAACAGCTACCAGATTGGAGCATTTGGAGAATGGCAGTCAGCGTAGTTTGATCTCTTTCTCCATTTGTTTCGCTATCCTGGTGTGCTTCTTTTTCCTGTTGGACCCTGTCATTGATGCCCTTCCTAGATATCAAAGCAGCTGGGCCTCCGACAGATGTGGTCTATTGCTGAATCAAGACCTTGAGCTAAAATATCAACCTTAAACCTGACGAAACCCTTTTTTGCAGAGGGCAAACCGGATCTGAGGATCACTGTGGACTGGGAGTAATGTCAGATTGCCAGCATATTTCGTTAATCTTGTTTGATACTGTGCAAATATAAGAGTGAAGGGTGACTATTATACCGCAGCCTTGGCCTAGATCAGACACATGATGCCCTATTGATTTCCACATATGCTTTGAGAATGTGTGGCAGCCCAAGTAACATTTCACTGACTCTGCCAAGTTCTTACTCTGTTCAAGCTGGAGTGAGAACGAGAGATGATGGCTGATGCGCTCGATGCAATCTCACTTTCTCTCATCTTAACATATCCCACATGTATCTATGAAGAGTTATGGCTTTGCGATGGATCTATTAATTGCCGTCGTTCTCAGATCTTGTACAAAAGCATCCATTTGTGCGAAACCAGTAAAGAGTTCACATGTTGCCACCTTTGTAGAACTTGGACGTGGTTGAAATCGTGAATCAATGCCCTCATTGTTGTTAAAATAAGATCATCTGACCCCGAAGAGTCGGACTTTGATTAATGGACTGTACTCATGTTGCCAAGTTAGTGTTTTGAGTTCACTGCATGATGTTTAGCCTCATTGTGTCACATGCTGATGTCAGTGTTGATGTTGTTGTTGAAGTGCAGAGATGATACTGCGGGCGTTGTTTTCCTGCCCTACACACACACAAAAACACACACACACACATAAGCCAGGCAGCACATGTGGCCAAGTTAGCATGGTGGTTACCATGGTGTCCATAATTAGAGCCCCTGGATGGCGTAATGACAAGGGGGGCGCTTGGCTCTCTCTAATCTCCTCCTCCATTTCTATTTATTATCCTCATCGTCATGAGCATCATCACACTGTCACAGTCGCAGTGGGATGCAATTTAGCAATCCGCAGGGCTTTCCCTGCCGCTGCCCTGCCACACGTTCAGCGGTCATCCACTTATCCAGCAGTGTTTCTGTTCCTTTCTTCTCTTCCCCTCCACTGTAATCTCCGAAGCCTCACTTCTGCTTTAAGGTCAACACAGATATCCTATGTCTCAGTCAGTTGCTCTGGGCTGTTCCCTCCTCTCCATATGATCATACAGCGCTGCGGTCCGCTGGGGGGTGTAGTGTGTGGTGAAAGCGCGGTCTGCCACATGGCGCTGTGATGTGGGACGCTGGTGAGAGCTGGGAGCCGGCAGCTTTGTGCTCAGCTCCGCAGGAGTGTCTCCTCCGGCATGAGCTCTGAGCTTCATCATTTTCCTTTCCTTTTTTTTTTTTTTTTTTTTAACATTGTAAACAGAAAGCATGTGTGCGCCCGGACAGCTGGTTCATGGGACTGTGTCTGCGCCTGTCATGACCTCACCGAGTCAGTTAACGTCCCTCCGAGCCACAACATCGTGTTTTAAGTGTCTGATGTGCAGTGATGATGTCTTGTAAATAATGGGGGAGTATCGTAATCCAGGTGTGTGTTTGGGTGGTGGTCGGAAGACGGGGGTGGAATGCATTAGTCACACCACATGTCGCATCTTGCTACATTCATCCTGTTGTCTCCCTTGAACAGACATCTGATTTATCTCATGTCCCTAATTGTCTTCACATGTAAAATAAGAGCGCTTTCGGTCAGAACCTACTGTGTGATCATGATGATCTGCAGCCCCGTATTAAACTTTTATCACCCCCACTGTGTGTCTTTTAGGCTCAGATTCTGCTGGACTGTGGAGAGGACAACATCTGTGTTCCTGACTTGAAGCTGGCAGTCCATGGGTGAGTCTGTTCATTTCCTTACATATTTCCCAAAATCCTAGAGCATATGGATTTCAGGAAATAGATTAGAATTCAGTGGATAATACATAGTAAACTCTGAACAGGATCACAGACACTGAACTCTTCACCTCCACTCTGCAAGTAGGACTTTGAGTGCTAAAGCATAAATACAGCTGTTTTTGTTGTTGCGCCACTTTGTTTAGTTTTGCTGTGAGTGTTAATGGTCACGATGTTGGGATACAGTAGGGATGCACCATCTCTGCAGGTGCTACTACTAACAGTTAAGGGGAAAAGACACAGAAGATGAAAGGGATCTGCTTGGAGAGCCCGACCTCGTCTGCTTCTGAAGCCGTCAGGAGCACCCGGCCTGCCACACTTTGATTCAAGAAATCTGTTAGCATTTTTCTCAAAAATAACAGCCTCCCTGATACTCCCTTCCCTGCTCTGTCATTTTGATTTCACATTCCTATATTTATCTCCCATCTGCCTCCATTTTTTTCAATGTATGGCTGATCCATCACACATGGAACAACCTGCTGCTGTGTTAAAGCTTGCGCCCCATCCAACAGAAATTGAGCCGCAGAAATTAACGCAGTTAAAATCATGCCTTGTTGTTTTTGTCTGCTCTGCAGTAAATTATGGAAGCCTAATAGTAGTTTGAGGGGTCGACAGGATGGTCGTGATTTAGTGGAATTCAAAATAGAAAAAGTATTCGCCATTCCTACGCTGTTGTTCCTTCTATTCCACTGCCAAATCACACAACCTGCCTGACCAAAGGGTCCCTCAGGGAAGTTTTAAGGTTTTGCGGTGTTTTCTAATTTTGAGCCTTTGTTTGGTTTCTAAAGTGCGATGCCAGTTATATTCAGACTACAGTCGAATCGTCGGCCAGCAGAGGATCAGCTTCAGAAGTCTTCTCTCCCTCCTGCTCTCCTGCTTTGCTTTATGAGAACGGGCTGTAATTAAAAGCGTCTGTGTGGCCCTCCATATGGAATTTCTCATTGTTCTTAGCTGTGGAGAAAGGTGGAGGGAGCGAGAGAAAGCAGGGAAGGGGGAGGTGTTTTACAGTCCTACGCTCTGTTGTACAGCATGTATGACTTTACTACCACACTGGAAAAATTTTCATTTAATGTGGGAGGCTTTGTGGGGTGAATCTAATTGGTGCTTTTTTTTTGCAGCCAGGCTGTAAAGAAAATACATATGCAGAGCGCAAACCCTGCAAATGTATTAGTTTCATTAAGGAATAGCAATTGATTGTCCATTCTACTGCCAGCAAACACCACAACACACCTTCATCTAGATTTATTTGTGTAAGGAATCAAACCATTCCCTCAATTAATCACAATTTTTTTGGTTGGTCTTCAGCGACAGGAAGGAAGTCTACCTCGGTGATGACAACTCGCTGACCCTGACTTTCAACGCCAGGAATGAGGGTGAGGGAGGGGCGTACGAGGCAGAGCTGTATGTGGTTCTGCCCCCCGAAGCTGACTACAGCGGTATTGCCCGGAATAATGAGGTAAGTAGAAAGACCTCCAAACACAGCGAAAATAAGGCATGTCCTGATCCGAACTCAAAGATTGGGATCAGGGTTAATCAAGGCATTTTCAAACTGATCGGTATCAGCAGAAACCTAAGCCCGATCCTTTGTTCAAGTCCACTCTTACGAAGATGTCAGAAATGGAGAGCACAACTTGTTGCAGGATGCTAGGGATGCAAATTTTGATCAATAATAGATTAATCGATAACACAAATTAAGCACAATGTACATGTGTCCTGTGCAGATATTTATAATTTAGTAAACAGACACATGGTTTGGGCAACTAAGGCAACTTTGTTACAGATGCCACCGTGAGATAGGAGCACTGTCCCAACTGATCATGGCTTGGACTGTGGTCCAAATTGCCCCTCGGGGATGATTAAGATTATCTAGAACCTTGTCTTGCAAATGAGCTTTGGCCAGAGTCCATTAAGTGTCACAGAAGTCTTTATCATGGTGCCCATTACTAATTAAAACCCTACAATGCTCTTTGCTTGTCAACATGGAATGTCCAAGTGACCGCCTCCTGGGTAATTATAGTATTAAAGACTAAGAAGCTCCATCTTGCGCAAACAGGAACTACCGCTAATCTACAATATATTTTCTGACATGCATGTAGAGAAACCAAGTTTTCGCTATCTTATTAAGCTGCACTACTCTTGACACCATTACAACAAGGTCTGACCACCTACGAAACATTAAGAAGAGACTTGGATCCAGAAATGTCATTGTTTTTCTTAATACATGACATAACTATTAACTTGTCAAGCTTATACACTGGATTAATTTTAATTACTTGAATATACTTGAAGTATTTATCTAGAAAGAATGGTATCAGATTAGGACTTTGTATCAGCAGATACAAAATATTACATGACTCAGATTGGGGGCAAACAACTCGATCAGGACATCTCTAGTGAAAACCTACAACTTTCGGGGAGTAATATGTCTCTCAGGATTTCTGTCTTTCTCTAATGACTGTTCTTTGCTGTGGTTTGACCAGTCTGTCAAAAAAATATTTGTTTTCCAGAGTCTGGCCCAACTGACCTGCAGCTATGAGACAGAGAACCAGACCAGATACCTCAGCTGTGATTTGGGCAACCCAATGAAGTCTGGTACTAATGTAAGAATGCTGATGTCTTCTGGCTGTTTTTTAAATTATTATTATTATTTTTGCTGTTTTAGGATACAGCGCTATATCTGAAGTGCATCAGTTGACAACAAGTCATGGACTCGTGCTGTTTGTAGGAAAAAGCTGCATGTCGTCTGCAGGTTGGGTGTGAACAGCACAGGAAAAGTTAGCATGTGTCAGGAAATGTTGTGACAGGAAATACAGGCTCCATCTGTGCCCTCAGCTCCCTGCTGGGAAGAGTTCCCCTTTTTAATGATTGAGTCACAAGCTGGCATGTTTTTAATAGATCTGCAAAAAAAACTCTACGAGCTACATGTTAACCGGGAGTGACAGAAAATGTTTTCATTGTATCTGCTCTTTTGTTCTTTTAAAGCGCTTAGATTGGAGGTTTTTGATCTATTGCGAGTGAGATGTAGATGTGAAAGGTAGATACGAGTTAGATGTAATGTGCCACTTTATATAGATGTCAGGGGGATTAAGGCAGGGCCTGTTCCTTCCTACTTCTTACTTTCTAAAATAACTGAGGATGTTAACATGTTTGAACTTTGTCTTCGCAGCTTTGGGCAGGTCTGCGCTTCACAGTGCCACGGCTGAAGGACACATACAAAACCGTTCAGTTTGAGCTGCAGATTCGCAGGTACAGCTTACAGTGAACATACAACAGAAGCTCTAACAGTTTTATAAATGCATGTTCTCCCTGTGCAGCGTGGGTTTTCACCAGGTACTCCGGCTTCCTCCCACAGTCCAAAAACATGCTGAGGTTAATTGATGATTCTAAAATGTCCGTACGTGTGAATGTGAGTGTGCTTAGTTGTTTGTCTCTGTGTGGCCCTGCAATGGACTGGTGACCTGTCCAGGGTGTCCCCTGTCTTCACCCGAAGTCGGCTGGGATAGGCTCCAGCCCCCCCACGACCCTGCAGAGGATTAAGCGGTGTATAGATAATAGATGGATGGATGGAAATGTTGTACTTTCTTCTCCACTACATTATTTGACAGCTTGCGTTACTAGTTAGCTGTAAGATGAAGATTTTACACAATGGATAATGTACAACACACTGATGAAGATTAAACAAGTTGTTTCCAACCTTTTAGGCGTTTGACGTCTCATAAAAAGCTGTGTGTAGTCGGAATCACATTTCAGATGTTTATGAGCTGTTAACAGCTCAAACAAACAATGATTTTCTCTCTAAACTTCTCACATTGTTTCTTTTCAATAAATGTTCAAAAGATCCAATATCTCACGAGTAATCAACGATTAGAGAAACAGTTCGGAAACTGAAAACAGATTTGTGTATCAGAACTCTGTTTTTTTTACCTTCTCACGTTAATCATCTGATTCATCTGCTGTCCTTGTATATACAACTGGATATAAAGTTGTAACAGAGAAATGATGCTTACACACTGATGTACTATTAATCTAATGATGCCACATATAATAATATATCAGTCAGAGGGACAAAACCAGAACTGTACATTAACTGTCTCTGGCTACTTATGCTTAGGTAAAGGATCTGAATATTTCTTCCTTCCTGATCCCCACAGCTGTCAAATGACCTCATATAACGAGAATCTTTTTCTTCTTTTTCTGTGTTTCCACAGTAAAAATGAGAATAATTCCCATAGTGAGGTTGTGCCCTACAAGCTGGAGGTCGTTGTTCAGGCTGATGTCATTCTGCAGGGGTGAGTTGAGTGTTAGGATTCCCTCATTTGAACTTTTGGAACTTCATTAATCCTCCAGCGCCTCCCTCACACTTTCTCCTTTCCTTTTTCAGTGTGTCTCGACCAGATAAGGTCTTCTTTCCACCGGCCAACTGGAAGGTGACCAAAAACTATGGGGTGGAGCAGGACGTTGGGCCTGCAGTGGAACACATCTATGAGGTAATCAGCCTCGGTCTTAGCTGTGCAGACTCATTGGGGCTCAGCAGATTGAGCTGGAAAGCAGATCCTACTGTTGAGGAAAAAAAAGTCAACTTCCCAGAGCAGCGAAGAAGGAAAACCAAAGAAAATGTTCTCCAGATCACACAGTGTGATTTAGGTTGTGCAGAGCTACCAATTTGTAGATTAAAGAAATATGTTGGATATTAATGTTTCAGCATGGGAAAGAAATCCGTTGTGACCTTGCAGCTTTACTGCTGCTATAACTAATATCAGAGGCAGTCAAGGCTGCTCTTCAAGTTTCTAAAGTTTCTGTTGTTGTTCATTTTTCCAGCTGGTGAACAACGGCCCCAGTCGGATCAGCCACACCTTACTGGAGCTGCGCTGCCCCCTCTTTGTCCAGGGTCAAAACCTCTTCTACCCTCTGGAGTTCTCCACTGAAGGCCCCATCAACTGCACGTCGGACAAACACATGAACTACCGGAACCTCAAAGTGAGTGACTCGCATGCACCTCTCAGGGTCAAATGAGGCAAAACGTAGACAGTGCAGATCTCCCAGTTTCCCAGTCGGATTCTCAGTAGTTGGCCCACACCCAGCTCTTCTTCCCAGCTTCTCAGCCCCACCCAGGACACTTACCCCACCCCTGCTTTGAAGTCCCAGCTCTTCCCTCTGCTCAGCACAGCTTGATGAACCACCTCACCCAGCGATACACTCTCATCTTCGACACCCAGCGACACCTCCCTTATACCAACTCGTAGATTTTAGGTTGTTTGTGTTTACATTTGAAGCTTGACAGATGTTGAGCAGGGCTGTGAGTGCTCATCCGTCTTAGCAGTGATCTAATGTTTTTTTTCTCCCCCTGGTGAATTGCTAAGTACGGTGTATTTCCACGGGAATCCATGAGGAGTGGAGCTCACATGCTTCTGATTAATGACAAAAAGCCTCCGGGTCATGCTAACATTAGGTCCTGTATTGACAGAAAGGGTGGTGTGCTCTTCTGCCTGCTGAGGTCAGTGTCTGTGTTGTTCTAATGGGTGTTTTTTTTTTATGTGTTTGCGTCCTGCTTTAGCTCCAACGCACATCCACAGAATCGCCCATTCTGGCACTGAAGGCCAGCGAGCACCGTGTCGAGAGGAGGGACGTGCACAAGAATCCGCTCGCTCATTTGACTAACCTGGTAAGATGCTTAGATTTAATTGTCACATTCTATAAATAAAACAAGCTGTATGCGTGAATGAACACTGTCAGGCCAAAAGGTGAAGTCTAATGTAATAGGATGACTTCAAAGTGAGGGAATGAGGAGGTTGCAGCTCTGAGTAAATGTGGTAATGCAGTTAAAACCAAGAGTTGCGACTCGAGTTTAAAACAATATATTTAGTTTTGTTGCCTCAAGTGTGCAAATCTGGATCTATTTTGGTGACAGCGGCTCTGCTCCTACATGAGGCTCCGGGGACTGGGTAATTAGGTTATGATGTCGTTAAAAGGGAGGGGTCAGAGGGCACAGGCTTGTGCCGTTGTGGTGATTAACATTAAAGAGCCTTTAGTAGTGGTGGAGGGGTGGAGAGGCTGAGATGACATGAGACATGGGAGGCTTTTTTTGCCACCGATGCACTGCTTACCTCACAGAGTCTCTCATTTTTTAGCTCTGGGTGTTATGAGCCCCCCGAGCCCCCACACACTGGCCCTATTGATCCACCAAGCTGCAGGTAGCTGCTCTATCTGCCTCCATCTATGGATACCTGCCTCCACTAAAGAGGTCTTTGTCCGTACGCCTGTCTCCACTAACTGTGCTCGTTTATCAAGCACGTCCAGGGACACGTTAGTATGAAGGACCCCATTCTCTCGTTTCCCTTGTGTCTGCACTTTTTTTATACCCAGGAGGGCAGCCATCTCCATTCAAAGTGATTCTTGATCAAAGTGTGTTGGTGTTTAGCAAAGCTTGAATAAAGCTGTCAGTGAAGGTCATAGTGTGAGAATTTCAAATGATAAAATGCTTCAGCTTTGAAGAACTGACCAACGCATAAAGAACAAAGGACTGGTTTGATTATCTCTAAATAAATCAAAGAACATTTTAAAATTACATTGATTTGCTGAAAAATGTTGTTTGTCGTGTGGACAGGGGAGTACTAACCACTTTCGAACATAGTATCCATATCAAAAATGTTGTAGGTTGCAGCCAATGACTCACAATTATTAAATAAGATATATGTATAGATAAATTATAAGCTATTAAAACTAACCTGGGGTTTCCAGGTTGTGATGAATCTATCTTGCAGGTGTTTATCCTGAAGCAGGACAGCCTTTTTGCCTTTTTATTTAATGCTGAAAAGCCTCTGATATAGCACATCTGAGGATCTGGACCACAATCCATTTATTAACACGCTGAATCCTAAGTAGGGTCTGGTCATTCTTTGGCTCCTGTCTCATTTTTCCTCTCTATGGGCTCATTTTTCCGCTGCAATATAAAATTCTGCACTTGTGTGGAAACAGTACAACTACGGCAAGGAATACAGTGAAGTCAAAAATGTCTTCTGTGCAGTAGGACACAGTTATAATGCTGTAAATCTGATTTTTTTTCATTTATTTTTTTATTTATTTTGCAAAAATTGAAAAAAAAAACCCAACCTGAAATCAGTATGGTAAGGTGACTCCACATAATATACACATTTTACTACTTACATTTTAATTCCC
>OMNN01092167.1:0-10916 GCA_900302755.1 Chromis chromis | reverse complement strand
AAAGCCCCTGGGCAGTTATTTCACCTAATAAGACCAGAACCCTGTCTAAATGAATGGGAAGATAGCCATAATTACTGTTTCAAAGGTCACTGGGACATGAAATCTGCATGTAGAGAATCACCAGTAAAATCTGATAAAAACTGTCTGAAAAGTTTGGCGACTTTCCTAAAAAATACAGTTTAAAGAGTGTTTTTCCCCACAGATTATACTACTACGCATGCACACAGTGTCACGACACCATGCTCAGTGAAACAACACGATTGGCTGCTGCTGTTTTGGTTCAGCTGTTACTAAGAACACAATTGATATTATATGTGTTAGACAACTGCCATCTCTGGCGTTCATGAAAAGGCAAGTCTTGTATTCTAAGAAATATCAGGCCTCTGGTTGAGAGATTGACTTGATTGACAATACCGTGCAATCTTCTAATTTTGCATAATATGCAAAAATAGAGGGGCAAATACTTTTGCATTTAAGTGTGACAAATATTATTATTTATATTATTAAATGTTCCAGATCATCAAACTAATATTTATATTTATTGAATATTAGACAGAGATAACCCACAAAACACAAAATGCAGTTTTTAAATTATGGTTTATTGAAGATTTATTGAAAACCTGTATCACCCCTGTGAAAAAGTAATGAACTTAATAACTGGTTGGTCCCTTGGCAGCAACAACTGCAGTCAAATGTTTGTTACAGCTTGTGATCAGTCTTTTACATCACCATGGAGGAATGTTGGCCCACTCTTCTCTGCAGAATAGTTTTAATTCTGACACATTAGATGGTTTTCAAGCATGAACTGCCCTTTTAAGGTCTTGCCACAGCATCTCAATTAGATTCAAGTCTGGACTTTGACTCGGCCACTCCAAAACCTTAATTTAGTTCTTTTTGAGCCACTCAGAGGTGGACTTGTTTGTGTGTTTTGGGTCATTGTCATGCTGCATAAACCATTTGTGTTGAGCTTTAGGTCATGAACTGATGGTGGATATTCTCCAGGAGGATTTTCTGATAGAGAGCAGAATTCATGGCTCCATCAATTATGACAAGTGGTCCAGGTCCTGTGGAAGCAAAGCAGCCCCAAACCATCACACTACCACCACCATGTTTCACTGCTGGTATGATGTTCTTCTTGTGGAATGCAGTATTAGCTTTACACCAGATGTAACAGGACCATGTCTTCCAAAAAGATCCACCTTTGACTCATTCCTGGGTTATCTTTGTCTTACGTTAAAATTAGTTTGATGATCTGAAACATTTAAGTGTGATAAATATGCAAAACAAGAAGATTTCTGTAGGGCAAATACTTTTGCTCTGCACTGTATGGAATGCACGCTGCATTACGTGGTCTGTATGTAAATAGCAAACTTTAAAATCTTCAGACCACACAATGTGTCATCGCCTACTATTCAGAGTTATACTGCCACTGTAATTGATGATCTACATGTAAAAGTAAATCATTGTAAATAATTGGTAAATTATTTCTAAGATGACCAATAGAGTATTTCCTCCTATGAGCAATCAGAAACATGTAATGTAGAAATACTATACAGCCCCCAAAATAGAAACTCAGTGCAACAAAAGTGAATCCATCTGTGATCACTGACATACAAGTTAGACAATTTACGATCACTGAAACACAAGAGAGAACAATTGGAAGATCAATGACCAACTCAAAATCAGAGGAAGCACAGTGGCAGCTTCCTCCTAAAACATCACCACAGACAGTGCACTATTTGTGCAATCTAGCTGTGAAAAGCAAATGTTGAAGTGCTTCAGACTTGGCACAGGAGTTATCGGTAACAATCAGAGCTTCTGTGACAGCTCAGACAGTGTGAAGCATGCATAACGTCAATCTCTATAGAAGACATTGAAGAAAAAAAACATTGCTTGCTCTTTGACACAAAACTGCAAAGTGCAGCTTGCTAAAGAACAAAAACATGCCTGATGAATACTGGTAGCACATTCTTTGTTCAGATGAGACCAAGATACATGTATTTGGCACAGATATAATGCAGCATGTTCGATACCAACCTGGCCCAGCCTACCAGAGTAAATGCACGGTCCTGACAGTGAAGCATGGATGTGGGAGTGTGGTGATATGAGGCTGCAGGAGTGTTAAAGATGTTGGAGAGATGACATTTACAGATGGCATCATGAAAGTGTGTGTATATACCCAGTCTGCACAGGGTTGACAGAAGAGGAATATTCCAGCATGATAACTATCCAAAGAACTCTGCCAAAATCACACAAGAGTTTTTGTTTGAAAACTATAACCTGGACAAGTATGTCGCCTAACTTGAATCCAACAGAACACCTTCGGGGTAAGAGAGAAGCAGTGCAGCACCACACCTTCAGCAAAGAGCAGCTCTGAAGAACGGCAGAACATGTCTTAGAACATTGGTGAAACACTGGTGTCCTCCATACTGAGGATGATTGAGTCAGTTATCCAAAATACAGTTGTGCATACAAAGTACAGTAAAAATATAGTATTTGAATGTCAGTATTGTACTGACTTTTGTTGCATTAAGTTTCTACTGTGAGGTCTGTATTTTTGATATAGTAAATCTAAACTGTTAGTTTTTAATTTAGATAAGAGCAGATACCCTACTGTTGAACTTGGAAGTAATGCAATTATTGTGAGGTTATTTGATCATGAGTTGTTTGATATTTACGTTATATGGAACACTTGTGTTCAATACTATATATGCTACCACCCAAAAGCTCCAAATGCATTCTAATGAAGTGGCTGATCAGGAAGAGCTTGTCTTGATGGCTTTTTTTTGCTTTTCATTCCTACCAAGTGTCACTAATGTCAAATTTAGTGTTAAAATCAGAACTGATTGACGAACGTCTTATAGCTGGACTGAATCTCCTCATGAAAGACGGAGGTATCAGAAATAAAGTTTCCATCACTCTGAAGTGAAATCTTGAAATCTGAAGTTAGGTGGCAGTTTAAACATCATTAATAAAACAGGTTGTTGAAGATTGCCTGCAGCAGGACTCCATTAATAATGGATTCACATCTCTAACCATGTTTTTAACTGGGCTTTCCCTCCATCAGGAATTGCTGCGGCTACAATGTTTATGTCAGAAACAGAGAGCCAGTTGAGCGACACTCAACTCAGAGTGGCATTTGATGGCGACGCTGTCCTCTTCTCAGACGAGTCAGAGATCATTGTGAAGCAACATGGCCTGGACACTTTCTTTGAGCATGAGAAGGAGTTCGAGAACAAACCTCTTGCTCAGGTAACACATGGTTGTTTCTATGTACCTCAACATCACTTTCACCTCATAGGCAGGAGAATAACTTATAAAATACAAGGGCTAGTGACATAGCAGCCTGATATTGATCATATGTAATGTAGTATAGGTTACTGTCTAATTGCTGCTTTCACTAAATTCTTTCAAAATTGCTCTAATTGGGGTTGTTGAGTTTCCTTCTCGACTGAAAACTGCTGATGTGTTTTAGTGTGACTTACCCTCTTACACAAACTCCTCACTCTGGGTTTAATTGTGCTGTGATGGCCAAGTATCTGTTTCAGAAGCTTTTCAACTGGCTCAGTATCAGTAGAGACACACCCTCCATGTGTTCATACATGCACATCAGACTGGGAAAGTATATTTGAAATCAATTCAGATATCAATTTTGTCCCTATGTGCCCTTGTGTGTGGGTGTGCTTATGCTATCTATATCATCAATCCAATCAGTCAGTGAAGAAAGAAGAATTAAAAGAGAGACACTTATGCAGATGAGTAAAAGATTTGATTTACATTAGAACTGAATACGTCACCAGCAGGAAATGCTAGTGATGATGGTTGACATGTGTTGCCCAACCCTAAATAAGCAGATCCTCATTAGAATGTGTTTGCAATGTCTTTGCTCTGTGTAGTCCTAATGTTAACTTGATTCTTTTAGGGCCCCTTAAAGTGTTTCCTGGAGGCCTTGGGGAAGCTCCAGAGAAAATTCTACGCCAAGGACGAGCGTATGAACTGCCCCATCCGAACCTTTCTGGTGACGGCCCGCAGTGCTGCGAGCTCTGGTGCTCGCGTCCTGAAGACCCTCCGTAGCTGGGGTCTGGAGATCGATGAGGCTCTGTTCCTTGCCGGGGCTCCTAAAGGGCCCCTGCTGCAGAAGATTAGACCCCACATCTTCTTTGATGACCAGATGTTCCACATTGAGGGTGCCAAGGACCTGGGAACCATAGCTGCACATGTCCCTTATGGAATCGGACAGAAATACCACAAGGGGAAACTCATCGAGCAGCCTGCAAAAAAGGAATGAGCAAATAATGGTTACAATGCGAAATACGCACTACACTGTTAGGTGGATGAGAGCAGGTTTGCTCTAGATTGAAATCATTTTTAAAAGTTTTCTATTCAAAACTGCTATTTTTAGAGGATTTGGTGTATGATGTATTTGCAATACAGTGTACAAGGTTAAAGTGTATTTTCACACCAAGAGTTACACTAGGTGATATACACGGTCTCATTTAATACTGTTTTGGAGGGGAAACCTGTCGGCACCTTTTATCTGTTCTAGCTTGTGAAAGGCTTACTGTTTGAGGAATAACACATTTTGTCGTTTGACTTACGTTAGAGTAACACACACACACACACACACACACAATAAAACATGGTTATGCACACATACCAACCAGCAGCTAAAACCCTAAAGGTTTAGTGTGTTTGAAATTTTGGTGTTTGGCAATATTTATAATTTAGAAGGGACAAAGGGGAGATATGCTGGGGCTTCCAAGGAACACTGATGCTGTCGATACGCACAAACAAGAACCTTTCCTTAAACTTTTATACTGATATGTTCTATGGCTTTACACTTTTACACTGTATCTGCACATCAGGCAACAAACTGTAACTATACTTTTTATATAGCACTTACTTCTTGTATGAGGTTTAGAGTTAGCATTTTATGTATTTAAGCATCATTGAGGAATTACACGTACTAGTTTGTAAACTCTGGCAATATTTCTTTGTATTTTGCATTGTTTGTACTCATGGTGACAACAGTGACATCATTTTTGCACCATTTAACTATCATGTCTAGGAGTAAGTGTACTGAGCACAGAGGTTGTAGTTGGATAAATAAAGCAATGTGCACTTGTACCCCAGTTACTGCCGTTTGTCAGTGGTAGAAAGTAACTAACTACATCTACTGTACATACTTTTAAAATATTTTCAGGCACTTGTTCTTATGGATCTTTATACTTCAACTTCATTTCTGGGCGGCTGTGGCTCAGGTGGTAGAGCGGGTTGTCTATTGATCACAAGGTTGGTGGTTCGATCCTCGGCCCCCCTGCATGCCGAAGTGTCCTTGGGCAAGACGGACTATTAATAGTCAAATTGCACATCTGTAAATACATGCTATTGCACTTTATAGATGAATGTAACTGCCTCATGCAGACTCTATCTGGCCTGTCTGCCTCTCTCTCTCTCTCTCTCTCTCTCTCTCTCTCTCTCTGCTCTCTCTCTCAATGGCAGGCACCTTGCATGGAAGTGTGACGCCATTGGTGTGTGAATGTGTGAATGCGAAACACATTGTGAAGCGCTTTGAGTACCACTAAGGTAGAAAGGCGCTATATAAGTGCAGACCATTTACCATTTAATTTCACAGAGAAGTATTGTACTTTTCTATCTGCTATATTTATTTGACAGTTTACATCTTTAAAACACATAATGAGCAGCTAAAGTAAAACACATTGTTGTTCCCAAACATCAGGGCTCATAACCACCACCGAAGGCCGTGTCTGGCTGTGACCCTTTGTCATGTTTCACAATATAAACTTGTATGACAGAGCTTACCTGTTTCCTACTGCTTTAATCATCTAATGACCCCTCAGATCTATGTTGTGACCCTCTGAAGGGAGCCCGACCCCAAGCTTGGGAATCCTGAAATTAAACTGCCAAACTGTCTTAAGTCTAGCTCCACCTCAGTCAGCTGTGTGTGAAAAGCTACATGGGCACTGAGCCACCCATGTTGTGCTGTATAATGATATCTGATGTTTCTGCCAAACAAGTTCTTTTTGGGTTTTTTGCTACAGAGAGACATTTTGCTGATAATTCGTATATACTTTGATTAATGGGATTTTGAACTTTTAGTTTTCCATATTGTTACATTGTTTTACATCAGTGGTTCTCAACTGGTGGGTCAGGACCCAAAAGAGGGTCACGAAGCCATTTTTATAGGGTCGCATAAGCATGTCCCCCCTAAAAAGTAGTGGTATAAAGTCTTTTATTTTAAAGGACGTGTTTCTTATGGCACAGTTTGCTTTCAATAGCAGGATATTTAGTGGTGGTGACACCAGTAGTTGTCCACTATTAACCTCTAGATGAGGCTCTGCCAGCTTAGTGGAGACATTTATGCTAAAACGTGCCAAAAATAAACCAACATGTGCTCAGAATCTGTCAGAATGGGACAGAATATGACCAGAACTTGTGTCCAAATATCACAAAATGAGCAAAAAATAAGCTAAAATTTCCCCAAGGTGTATCCAAATGTGTTGAGATCCACCCAGATAAACCTTAATTTGTTAACAGGAACAGCAACCTGAGAACATTTGGGTCACGACTGGTTTTAATAGAGACATAGTGGATCCTGATGGGGGACCAGTTGAGAACCACTGGTCTATAGTGGGTCCTGAGGCTGGACCAGTTGAGAACCACTGGTCTATAGTGGGTCCTGATGCTGGACCAGTTGAGAACCACTGTTGTAATGAACAAGTCTGTTGTATTTCATTTGTTTTAATGATTAATGGTTTATTGACTGCTACTTTAAATCACCAACTTATTCCAGTCTTTCCAGAAACCGACCACCTAACCTGCATTTTTCATATGAAAGACAACCTTTAAAGGAGAATCTGGTTTATTCCAAGCCACCGTATTTCCCATTAACGAGGCTACAGTGGCTCTAAGTGTTATGTTAACTTTGCCTCCTCATTTTTAACACTATTTTTCAGTCTGACTATAAGGAAACACAGAAATTAGCCGCCTGAAAAGGACAGTTTGCTCACTGAATTATGATCTGACCCAGTAACAGGTTTGTTTTCATGTGTGAGGCTGACTTTAACTATGAGGACTGAGGCAGAAAGACAACAGGATGTCCTGAAAGACAGGTGGAAACTGAATGGAAAAATCTCCATGTTTCAATGGATGAGGGAAATCCCAGTTGTGGAACTACAACTAATAAAACTGTATCTTTAAAAAACATCCTGGAGATGGTGTTTGACCTCCCCTACATCAAACAGAAGAAGAGAGCTAAATCTAAAACAGTTAGCAAAATGTCCGTTCCAGGTGTCTAATTTCTGCTCTTTCAATCAGGCTGGGAATAAACGTTTAAAATGATGAATCTAACAATCTGCTTTGTTTGGAGAGCTGCAATGAGCTCATGCTAATTTCCCCCCTATGAAACTCCATTACCCCAAATCACTACAGCAGAGGTGAAGAGCACAAAGTCAGCATGACGCTTAGAGCCGCATTAAGGGGAAATACACCAGGCTGAACTAAACTGGAGTTCTGCTTATAGGGAAGAATAGGGAATGAATTTACCAAGAGAACAAGCAAACATGAAGGACTCTTTAACCTTACAATGATGGAACATTTTGTAGAAACTGAACAAGCTTGGTGAATTCTGGATTTCCTGCTTGATGAATTCAATCCAACTTTATTTGATTGAGCACTTTAACCCTTTAAGACCTGAGCCTCAAAATGTCCACCTGGTCTTTTATTGTCTTATTTTGATTCCAAAAAGGTCAGAAAATGTCCTGTGAGTGCTGGTGCCCATTTTTTTTCAGAAGAAACTTTCAATATCTGGCAGTTATTTACAATTTACTGCCTATTATAAGAGTTACGGTAATTTTACGGTAATTTCATCCATGCCCCGCCAGGAATCCACTGGAATGGAATGACACCATATTGGCTGTAAAGCGCAACGCCTCAGCTTTCAGAAACCGTTGGAATCTTTTTCTGATAGCACAAACGGTGACATATTTACGGTATTCCAAAGTGCGCTAGCCCAAACGTGTCGCCAATGACGCACTAGGACTGCAAGGGTTAAAAACAACCACAGTGGACCAAAGTGCTATACACAAAAGATAAAAACAGAATAAATACATACAAATATAATGGCCTCAATTGGATAAAAAAAATCAATTAACAAATTAAAGCTGCAAGCAGCGTTGGACGGGTTCTCGCTTCTTGTTGCCGGGCGACCGAGTTACATAGCATGTACAGGCCAGTTACACAGCACTTACTGTTTGCATCATGGCGAAATGACAGTAATTCAAAATGGCGGCTTTCCTGTTGCATTGTGGGTATGGGTTCTATAGGATTTTTTGTCCGTCTTGGGGTGATACATATGTGTACCGAATTTCATAGCTCTAGGTGAAACGTACTCCGGGTGCTGAATATTTAAATTACTCTCAGGGGCAATATTGAGGCAAAATGGCCAAATGGCAGAACGCTACCGCGCGCACACCGTCATACTTTTGCAGAGACCTTTGATAACTTTTTGTCACTACCACCTGTAGTATCTGTGGTGCAAATTTGAGATCTGTCGGAATTGAGCTCTAGAAGGAGTTCGCTCTTGAAAGTGTGAAATTTCCAAAAAAAAAAGTGTCAAAATTCTGATTTTCAATTCAAAATGGCGGATTTCCTGTTGCATTGTGGGTATGGGTTCCCGGTGTTTTTTGTGCGTCTCGTCCTGTTACATATGTGTACCGAATTTGGTAGCTGTAGGTGTAATGTGCTTCGAGGGAGCAATTTTTGTAATTTTCTAGGGGGCGCTGTTGAGCCATTTTGCCACTCACGTGTGTAATTCCCCCAAAATATTGCAATTTTCAACAGTCCTGATGTGCGTGCCAAGTTATACGCGTTTTTGAGTATGTTTAGGGCCTCAAAATTGCGTTTAAACAGGCGGTAGAAAAATTGTGATCATCCGAGGAAGAACAATAGGGTTCTACACCGTTGGTGCTCGAACCCTAATTAATCTAAATGAAAAGTAAAGTGTTACCTGAATGTTCCTGATGCTTTAAGGCCCAACTCAGCCTCTCATCTGCTGCACCAGCTTCCTGGCTGCAGGGTTGGCGCCCTCGTCTAAATCTTAACAGGTGTTGCAATCATGCTGAAGTGTTGATGATTGGCACTGATAGAGCCCGTTGGCAGGGCTGCTGCCCAGCAGGATCTCCAAACCTCATTTCCCTCCGGCTGATCCATACAAACGTCATCAACGCTGCTCAACAGTCTGCTATGAAGCCAGGTGGTAACGTGCTCCAACATGTGCACACGAACATATCGACTTCGCTGGTGCATAAATGTGCTACATATTTACTGCTAACAACTAAACAATCAGCAGCACTTACAGGACGATTATCTAGCAGAGCATGCACGCAGCAGGACTTGATTAAAACTGGACCCAACGCGTAATAAACATGATAGACTGGGGACGGATCCAGGACACGAGCCTGGAGCAGGTAATGGAGCTGGGAGAGCAGCGCTGGAGGCCCCAGGGACCAGACCAATCACTGCTCTACCGTCAGACAGAAAGAGATCGAGGCTCAGCCAGCAGCAGGCAGACAGGACAGATGGAGGGAGGTGAGAAGTGGTCCCATAAAAACCAGACCGCTACAGTCCAGCAGAGGATTCAAGGACTCAAAGCTCAGTCTGCGCTTTGGTTCACAGCAGCTTTAATCTCCTTATCAGAATGTTTATGGCTTCAGGAAAACTGAATACAGATGGATGAATGATGGAAGCTAAATGTCTAAGGAATATTTAATCTGTGTAGCTATGATTATAAAGTTCTCACACTGCATCTGTTCTAGTGATTTATCTCAGGTGTAGTTCACCTCTAATGGCTGAAAGCTTCCCAACAACTTGCCCAATAACATGTTGTTGGTTGTTACTTATTTACTCCCCGTTTTGTTCCAAGGAAACAAAGAACTCCACAAACCGTCTCCCAGCTGTTCATTCCACTATCTGAGCACAAATCCAATCATGCAAATCCCTGAAACAACCTTTATTAAAACCTTTTTCACATCCCATAGATTCATTTTTGTGAATAACAACCGTCACAAAAGCATTTCAACCTGCTGTGCAAACATGCAAATCACCAACGTAACATTTAGCCAGAGCAGAATGACGCTACACCACAGCTAAGTATCAGTCACTGTTACTCTACAGATGTTCCCTGTTTTGTTAAATCACACATAATAAAAGTACAGATTCACATTTGAACTGTAAAAAGAGATAACTGTACATGCCGTCTACATCAGCCTGTGATCCTAACATTATACTTTTAAATATATTTTAATCAGCTAAAGATACACGATTGTTTACTTGTATTGTTATATATCATTATTTATCAGTATTTAATCTTTTTTAACATATTTTTTTCTCCAGATGTTGTTTTTATAGTGTTGCACCTGCAGGAAGCTAAGACGTCCATCACATATAGATGATGATGGGATGGGATTAAACTCAAGAAGAAGATCCCAGTTGGGGTCAGAGGTCAGGGTCAGCCATGGTACGGAACCCCTGGAGCAGGAAGGGTTAAGGGCCTCGCTCAGGGGCCAAACAGGGGGTTGATCCTCTGACCTTGTGATCAGCACCCCAGAGACGGAACCGTTAAGCTAATTAAAGGTTACTGAGATTAATGACTACAATTACTGACTTTCTAACTGTAGTTCAATGAACGTAAAGTTAAACTGGAATATATAGAAATATACAGTGGAGGCTAAAAACACTGTCACGATCAGGGCTTTTCCACCAAGAAGAACCAGGTCCTAGTTCTGGTGCTTAGTTGGTTCAAACCTCCTAAGAACCTGTTTGCTTTTCCATTAACAAGGAGCCAAGTTGGAGCCATTGGGTCACCGTAAAACGACTACGCTGCATCCATTACATAG
>OMNN01092162.1:0-40613 GCA_900302755.1 Chromis chromis | reverse complement strand
GAACATGACAATGGCCCAAGATGTTGATTTGACCTCCAAACTTCCTAGACCCCATTCTGATCAAGCATCAACAGGATGCAGTGGAACAAGTTGGATTGACAGAGGCCCCACTGCACAAGCCAGAGTACCTAAAGGATCCACTGCCAACGTCCTGGTGCCAGACCCCATAGGACACCCTGAGAGGTCCTCTTGTCCATGCCCAATGGTTCAGAGCATTTTTGACCACATAAGGGGGACCAACACAATATTAGGCAGGTGGTCATAATGTTATGCCTGATCGGTGTATATTCTCATCATGCTGCCAAAACAGGTTGGACCCATTAGGGCATGGACATCAGACCTCTGGGGTGTCATGTGGCGTCTGCCTCAAGGTGGGGCCCTGCTTGGACCAGGATTATAGCGATGCATCTTGCGGATGCTTGATCAGATTGGGCTCTGGGGATTGGAGTCCACATCAACACCCTGAGCTCTTGGTCATGTTCCATGAGCTGCTTCTGAGCTTGAGTTTTAATGTTGTGGCTGATTAATGTATGTTAGATAATTTACAACACAGCTGTAACTTTAATACATCTAATAGAAGACTATTGCAGGCAATATTTGAAATCACCATGCTGCTCCACAAATGGTGGAGTTTCTAACTGACACGTCAGCATCTCGCATGCCATGTGTTAACTGGATAAAACCGCATTTTAAGGTGGCCTTTGATGGTCACTGATTAAAGGATTGTCCATCTACTGTTTACACTATCTGATCATAGTCCTTTAAAGCCACACCTGAGTAGGGTGTGGATTAACTCAGTGATTAATAATTTGTAATCAGTTAAACAGCTCAACAACTGCTGGTGCACAACTGGTTAAATGTAACCCTTTTTAACTGGAACAATAGAAGTTTTAACTTTTTCTTAAAGACAGAATAGAAGACCATTTGCATGCTGCATTTGTATTTTTGTTCAATTTTTTGGATTAGCCAAAAAACATCGACACCAAGGTATTTATATCCGGTATCCTTTAACAGTTCAAGTAACAACATCAGCAGCAAAAACAACAACAACAACAACAACAATAGTAATAACAGTGCATATTAATATATAGATACACTGTATATAGTTAAAATCATGTGAAGGTTGGAGAGTGGCAGCTGTAAAAATCACGCTGCTCCATATCAGTCCTGGAAATAAAAATAAAATAAAAAAAAAGAAGAGTAAAATAAGACTTCATTATGATAAAATAAGTTGGATATGCTGCCTGTTGAATGTCCTTTTTAAATTCAGAGTCACTGAAGAAGCGCAGTGACAATAAAAAGAAAACAATGATAAAAGCAGTATGTGACAGAAAAATAGAGTTCTGGTTGAAGCAATGATGTTTTGTGGAATGGAACCGTGTTTGACAGTTTCCGTGTCTGACACATGAAAAGGATGGACGGGTTGTCGGTGTGTTGTCGCCTGTGTTTCCGCCTTTAAACACTCGGTAACTTTTACATTAGTTACTCAGACCTGCTGGAACTCTTTTAACTGGGTAACGAGTCCACGACAGTTCAGAAATTAGACGGTGCTGCACTTTTGCTAACTTATTAGCCACGTCAAGCTAACAAACAGAGCAGGCGAGTAAGATTCAACACATCCGCTCTGCTGACTATCAGCGTAAAGTACACCGGTACCACTCACAAAGGTAGGGCTTTTAATTTGAAAGCTGAAAAAACGTTTAATCTCGTTTATTGTGTGAAGCTTGACACTTGTGCAAGTACTGTAGTTGCACGTATTTTGCTACGTTTTCTGGTGGACGCCGTGTTTTACAAGTTGGTTTGAGGCTTCTGGTCGTACTCGTACTTTGCCAGGTGTTTTATTAGCCCTCAGCGGTAACATGTCGGCCGTGTGTCGGGTTTTCTAGGAGTCTTAGCGTAAGAGTCGTCGTCGGGGCCTGTTCGAGTTATTTCCATCACTGCCGCTGGCTAACAAGTCCCTAAACAGAAATGTCACTGGAGGACTATGAAAGACATTTCGACTCGCTAAATTCGGATTTGGGCGGCGGGTCTGTGGTCAGTGAGCGGTCAGCTTCGGGCACATTTAATGGCGAAGAGGAGAAGTTGCATTACATTCCTATTCGGATCCTCGGGAGGGGGGCGTTTGGTGAAGCCACTCTGTACAGAAGGACAGAGGTAAGTTGAGCACAGCACAACTCCACGCTAATAAACAACGAGGACACGTCAAGTCCTCATGGCCACAGAAAACTCCCTTAAAGTTTAATGCAACCAGAAATATGTGTCTTCTGCAGCTTTGCTAAGTCCCCATAACTGTCCTTAGCCAGGCAAACATGAGGTTCTACACTCTAAACTGATGCTATGGCTAGCTGTGGTACATTTTGTCTTCTCAGTCATTTAGTAAACAGCAGACCTGAAACGATTAATCGATTCATCAACTCGTTCCATAATCGATTAATCGGCCTGAGTCTTCTTTTTTCTAAAGGATATTCAAATGTCTCTGATACCACTTTCTTAAATTAGATTTTTCTTGGTTTCTTTAGTCAAGTCACCATTATTTATATAGCACATTTAAAGCCTTTGACTAGAATTGCTTTGCAGTAGAAAAATCTGAGTTATGAATTAACCCAGCAAGATTAAATATTGAGGTTCAGACCCTGCAGTGATATTTATGGTATGAATTTACCTGAATAATTTAAGTAGTACTGATTAAAGGCCTACAAAATGTATAAAATATAACTTTACAAGACCATTTAAAATATTAAGACTAAGATCCAAAAGTATTATTAATTATGGAGATTAACCTAACTAATATTAAGGCCAACACGTCACAGTAGTACTAATTATTGAGATTTACCTGAATAGTTTAGATCCAAAGTTATGACTCTACAAAAATATACATGAACACAACAAACCCTACGATTCATTGGATCCCCTGTTTTTTTTATTTTTTATGGGTATTATTTTGTGTTTTATATATATTCCTTGAGTAACAGAACATAATTTTTTAGGTCATGGACAAAACAAGAATTTTTAGGACATCATCTTGGGCTTTAGGAAACACTACTCAACATCATCAGTACTTTCTGATATTTTATAGCACAAATAACTAATCAATTAACTCAGAAAATAACTTGGAGATAAATTGACAGTGATAGAATTGTTACTTTCTGCCATAGTAAACAGTACGTGTCTGGCACACTGAATTGCTCACAGTTCTTGTGGTTCTACACCCTTGATATTTCTCACACAGTGACTGTGAGAAATTCTTGAGTGAGAACAAGATAGATGACTTTCTCATGCCTTTCCTCTTTATACTTTATTATAACTGACTGCAGCAAAGGGAACCCTTTCCCGCCACCCTGTCAAGAATGCATTTTGAACCATTTATATTTTATAATGTTTCTTGTATTACATTTTTTAATATTTTCAATGTCTTTAAGCAGATAAATATTATCCTGAGTCATTCTGTTAACGTCAAAAGGGACATATTCAGACTTATGTTATTATTATTATTCAATAATATGTCCCCTTTGGCTTCCCCAGGACAACTCTCTGGTGGTATGGAAGGAGGTGGACCTGAACTCGCTCTCAGAAAAGGAGCGCAGAGATGTCATGAACGAAATAAGCATCCTGTCCATTCTGGAGCACAACAACATCATAGCCTACTTCAATCACTTCATGGATAAAAACAGTCTGCTCATTGAGTTGGAGTATTGCAATGGTAAGAAAACGCACTTTCACTCTGGGATCTGATTGAGATTAGTGTGGATGCAGTTCATGTGTGACAGAATGCTAAACAACCTTGTTATCGCAGGAGGAAATCTGTATGACAAAATCCTCCAGCAGAAGGGGAAACTCTTCGGTGAGGAGGTATGAGTGCACCATTGCAGGCCTTTTTTTTTTTTTTTAACAAAACAGACTATTCTCAGTTATATCGTAATCTTTAACATGTTTCTTCAGGTGGTCATATGGTACCTGTACCAGATCGCCTCAGCAGTGGCTCACATTCACAAGGCTGGGATCTTACACAGGTAAGATGCTCATGCTGTTAATGAAGGTAGCCGGACTGTCACGTGACTTTAATGAATAATCGGATTTTTGCTAATCGGATCGTTTGTTTTTTTCTTGCAGAGATATCAAAACTCTGAACATTTTCCTGACCAAGACTGACCTCATTAAGCTGGGTGATTATGGCCTCGCAAAGAAACTAGACTCTGAGTTTTCAATGGCTGAGACTGTAAGTTGTGACTCCTTTCATCCTAATGTAGGAGGCTAAGATTATGTTATTTAGGTTTTAAATCATTTGTTCACTCTATAGACTCTTGGTGTAGTGATTGAGTAGATCGTAGATTTGTGCCTGCTTTCTTTTTAGGTGTTGCCATATTATTTAGAGGCGCATCACCGTAAATTTGAGAGAAAACATTACTTGTTTCTTTGCTGAAACACAGCAGTCACATGTCGATGAAAACACATATACTGAATGTGTACAGTTGATACTCTTTTGTCACCTTGAATGCTGCTACTATATAATTAGAATCCAGATGCTGATCACACACTATATATATAAAGCTGTGGGTGTGAGTTTACTTTGCATAAACTCATTGTGTGAAGTATACAATATACAATTTCTTTTCTTAATAATTCTCTTTGTACTTTTACTTCCTTGGTCCGTGCAGTGTGTGGGAACTCCATATTACATGTCGCCTGAATTGTGCCAGGGATCAAAGTACAACTTCAAATCAGACATCTGGGCCATGGGTTGTGTACTTTTTGAAGTCTTAACTCTTACAAGAACGTTTGATGCAACGGTAGGTTTGCAGGCTTTCTAGAAATCAGTAATTAATTGCATTAATCAGACTGTTAGATTTTTGCCATCAGAATGAATTTTACTGTGATGTTTGTGTCTGTACAGAACGCTCTAAACCTCTGTGTGAAAATAGTCCAGGGAAACTGGACTATGGAGGTGAACTCGGATGTTTATTCGTCTGCATTGATCAAGCTGGTGCACGAGTGTCTCGATCAAGTAAGTGAGAGGAGAATAAGGTTTCAGTGCTGTAAAACTAATGATTTGATGCCAGAAATAATACCTAAAAGCTACCCTTTTTGATTGATCACTAAGCTCTCGAGATCTTTTTGTTTTGCAGGATCCTGTAAAGAGGCCCACAGCTGAGCAGATTCTGGACCAGCCAGTCATCTCCTGTTGCCGACAGTGAGAATCTCTTTGTTTCTTTTTCTATTGCATATGTATTCAAAACATTTTTAAGCTTTATTTTTCCCCTGGAGGCAATTCAAAGTAAGATACAGTATGTGTATGTGTGTATATAAGATACACCACTAATATGTAAGATACAGCACTCCTCTGACAATTTTGTTCTTTGATAGGGAGCTTGAGGAGCGAGTGGCCTTACTGAATTCAGCAATGAAGAAACCAAAGTAAGTTAACATTTTTTGCTTGATTTACATTGTAAAAGCCAAGCACCCAAAAGCCTTTCCAATCGAGATATAAGATTAACCCCGGCCTTTTAATATGATGTTGTTGTGTATAAATGATTTATTGTCATACCTGCACTATAGGCTGAGCACAGTGACTGAGACCCCTGTCGCAGTGGTGACTACACGCTCGAGGGAGGTGTATTTCTGGGGAGGAGGGAAGTTCACCCCTCAGAAAATTGATGCGTTCAAAGGAGGCAGCAGTGCCCAACACGTGTGTGCAGGAGAGAGTCACTTTGCAGTGGTGACAGTAGAAAAGGAGCTGTATACCTGGGCTGTGAGTATTCATCCATCACTCTGGGGCGGATATACAGGATGTAGTTGTTCTTGTGCTGCACTACAAGAAAATTTCTCAACCCTCAGAATGTCCAAGGCGGGGCCAAGATGGTTGGCCAGCTGGGGCACGGAGACCAGGCCTCGTACCGGCAGCCTAAGAGGGTGGACAAGCTCCAGGGAAAGGCCATCCGACTGGTGGCATGTGGGGCTGATTTTACTGCCTGTGTCACTGGTGAGAGAAGAAAGGTTCCTGCTGAAACAGAAACTTGTATCTATAAAGTCACCCTATTTTCTTAATGAGCCCTCTGGTGCTTCTTTTGCAGATGAGGACCAGATGTACATGTTTGGGTCAGATTATTACGGCTGCATTGGAGTAGAGGGCGAGATGGGCGTTGAGATTTTGGAGCCGGTGCTTCTGGAGTTTTTTGAGGAACGACATGTCCGCCAGGTTTCATGTGGAGACAATCACGTGGTGGTGCTGACACAGAACGGGGACATCTACTCGTGGGGCTGCGGAGAGTATGGTATATAGGATTGCTGTATGTACTGTTGTTTGGAGATGCTGTTAGGTAGCGTCTGCAAGTTTGTATTTGCTTTTATGATTGTAGTAAGCCAGTGGAGGCAGTAACCCTTCAGTATTCTCAGTCAAAATTGCTCCTCAACCTTTTGTCTTTTATCCTTTTTTTCCTTGTTGCAGGGCGTCTTGGCCTGGAATGTGAGGATGACTTCTCTTCTCCGATGCAAGTAAGGCTTACTTTCCTGTTCTGGCAAAAGGAACCACTTAGATGCAAAGTCTCTGTGTAACTAATCCAGAAAAAGTCAGAAAATGTTACTGCTTTCTTTCTGTCTAATGTCCTGTGTGTTGTTTCTTTCCAGGTAGAGATTCCCAAAGGTGCCACCATCTCCTCAGTGTCATGTGGCAGCGATGGAACCTTCTTTTTGACAGAGACTGGTAAAGTGCTAGCATGTGGACACAATGAATTCAACAAGCTGGGACTGAACCAGGGACTGTCTGGTCTCAAAAACCACCCTGAAGAGGTACTGAGCTGTATTTATAGTACTACAATAATAGGCTTACCGTGATGCAGCTGCGTTCATAAGCTTTTATTTTTCATGTACGCCACACCAGAGTTCCCAAGTGATCCCATACATCACCACGCTGACCTTGGTAAAGCAGCTGTCACATTTCAAGATCCAGGTCATAGCTCCAGGAAAGACCCACACAGCAGCCATTGATGGTACAGCAAAAAAAAAGAGATCATATTTCTCTTGTAAGCAGAAATTGTCACAATTTTAAGAAGTGTTATTTCATATGATTTATGACTTTGCAGGACGCGGTCGCCTGATCACCTTTGGTTGCAACAAGTATGGCCAACTGGGTGTGAAGGACTTCAAGAGACACCAGGGTGTTCAAGTCCTTGTTGGACCGTTTGGAGGGAAGATAGTGACCAAAGTGTCTTGTGGAGATGGATTCACTATTGCAGCCACTGAAGGTAAGAACAAAACATGCACTTCATGTGGCTACAGTAATATCTGTATTTTTATGTTTTTATGTTAAGTGTGTTTCACTTTTTTTCTCCAAAGATTAGCCATTTAGTTTTGATTCTACCGCTATATCATAATCTGTTTTTTTGTTGTTGTTGTTGTTTTTACCTTGCAGACAATCAGATCTTTGCATGGGGAAACGCAGGAAATGGGAGACTTGGGATGCCTGCTGATAAGGGCTTTGGTTCAGAGGTTTGCCCTGCCATGCCAAGGCCCATCTTTGGTTCCCTCCACCACGTACCAGACCTTTCTTGCCGTGGCTGGCACACTATTATCATAATGGGTTGGTCATCCCAGTCATTACACAGACACTGGTACAACAAAATACCCCAATAAACAGAAGTATGATAATTTTTTTTCTTATTTGTAGAAAAAGTGCTCAACTCAAAGACCATCCGCTCTAACAGCAGTGGACTGTCAGTCGGAAGTGGTAAATACTTTTTTAAGCCACAGATTTGTGTATTGAATAATTTGGATTGCTTGACAATAGATCTACATTTTTCTTGTATGTGTGTTTTCAGGGCTGGGCCAGGAGGCGTCGACATCCACGGTGGATCTGGACATAGAACCTGGTTCTGAGACTGAGTGTCGCGACAGGGGTCTTGGAGGTACACTGGAGGTTAATACAGAGGACTGCCTCATGGAGACCCCGATGATGTCGATGACAAATCGGACTGCTGATAGCTCCTGTCCTTTCTGGCTTAGAAAGGTTTGCTACCATGAAAGCACTGAGGAATCAGGCCGAGTGTCCACGTAGCGATTTTTTTTCTGAGCATCAATGTCTTTAGTCAGTTGTTACCATCTTCTTTCAGATAGCTCAAATTTTTTAGGCAGCAGCTTTGAGCACTTCCCGCTCTTTTTTTAAGGCAACGAATTACATGGGTGGGACTCATCACCCTGGTAACCAAGAATATAGATTAAAAGTTTGTTTTTCTGTCCTGAGCTGTTTGATACGTCAGATAAAAAAAATCACGATGGGGGGCGATGCTATTCCATCATACAGCTGCAGTTAGAGTGGTGATATGTTGTCAAGGTATGGTCTAAACCACAAAACCACCCACAGTGTGGGAGCGCATTTCTACTGAAGTGCTGCGATGAAGCAGCCTGCCATTGCTTTTCTGCCAGAAAAAAAAACGCTGAATGGACACACGCCCCAAGAAAACCTTAGTTTGAATTAAAAAATGAAAACATCTGAATGAGACCTTAAAACACTCTAATTCAGACAAGTTTTTATTGAACAGGAGCTTGAAGACGCAGAGTTCATCCCGATGCCAGACGAAGGCGATCCATTCACTCCTGACCAGCTCTCTTCTTTCTCTGAGAGCGTTACTCTACCATACGAGGAACTGAAAGAGCTTAAGGCTGCAGCAGCGGCGGTCAGCAGTAATACAGGCCTATCGGTAATGCCAACATAGCTGCTGTTTGCACAAATATACACATGACTTATGTACTCTGAATGAAGCTTTCACAATACTTAGTTATATATGTCTACTGCATTCAGTCTTAGCTTTCTTTCTGTTGGCTCGACAGACTAAACGAATGACCTGTGATAAAGTCAACGGACTGGAGGAGACTGACATCTGCAGAAAAGGAGAATCGGGCACATGCTGCAAAGCAAGTAGTGAAGTGGCACAGGTATCTAACTTACACACTCAACAGTGCAAATGATGAGCTAACGAGTACACTCCATTGCAACAGTGACAGCAGAGCTTATTTTGCAGCTGCGAGAGACAATCGGCCATCAAGAGATGAGGATCCAAATGCTTGAAAAGCAGGTGAATTTATAAGTTTTTTACAAAGTCCATCTACCTCAGAGCTGAGTATGATCAGTGTGCATAGTTAACAGCATGTACTGTGCTTCTGGTGTCTGTAGGTCAGTGAGCAGAAGAAGGAGAATGAGAGGCTCTGGGCGGCGATAAGTCGTTCTGCACTACAGGGAGCGGGATGTGACAGTAACGGAAACCATCACTCCGATCGTATGCCCGGAGCTGGAGGAGGAAGAAGAGGCGGATTCACAAATCATGGAGGCCGATCTGCCGGGGCCAGCGTGTGAGACTTAACCTGGAGATGTCCTGGTTTTGGTGTCAGAAGCACATAGCGGATTAAACAAGCTGGTTAGGCTGGGAGGTAGAGGCTCAGTGAGAGGTGCAGCAGCGACTGATCCTGATTCCCACCCAGTGGTTACATTACAGTATCGATGTTTAACAGAGAGCTAAGTTGCATAATTACATTTTATTGCATATGAAATAATGTATAACGCATAGCACGCTCTCAGTGCACATTTGTTGTCACCTGGTTGCGGTGATCTAGCAAGTTTCTCCACAGACTGAAATGTTGGCTGGACTCAACATGAAGCTTTGGACCCAAACACCTGCGAGAGGCAATCTGATCATAGTGTTACGCTGCAATGTGAATGTTGGTGGGGTTGTTGTTGACTTCTAGTGATGTCAGCATTGAGGCTTCAGACCTTAGTGCCTTAGTTATTGTCACTTACCCTGGTAAGACTAGCTTATGCAAATAGGAAACCGTTTCCTAATGTGTCCAAAGTGTTGAAATATGAGAAGGTGGGTGGGCAGGCAGTATGTCGACATCATCTTCCAATGTGAAAACATACTGTAGCTTTCTTATGTATCACTTTTCATTTTATCTGATATTCTTAAACAGCTTTTTTCACATTTATCAGACATTTTAGCTATGACAAACATATTCTAATTATTTCATGCAAATATACAGTATATATATATATGTTTATGTATACTTTAAACTTTGCATGGTTTATTGTCACATTAGGAGCATTTGTGTGAAAGACGGAACTACTGATTATTTTTTTTAACGACTTGGCAACTTTTCCCCTATTGCCTTCTTTGACTCTTGAATTCTTGTGGGTGCAGCACATGTAGGTCTGTTCTCTTTGTGACATGTATGAACACTTGAACAGGTGTCTTATAAAATGTGGTCTTTAACGCATATATAATATAGTTGACCTTGCAGCTACGATGTTATTTTCTTATTTTGTTTTCTTTTGCCATTTTGTCAATCTTTGGTACTTCCTGAAATTTTCTTTTGCCATTTTGTGCATCCTTTGTGAAAGAAAACATGTCTTTTGTTTTTATTTGTTTGAGTTCTGTTTGGTTTGTTTATTGTGTGTTATAGCGTATGTGTTTAAAATCCATACATAACCCATAACTCATGAGCTGTCAGATGACAACACTGTAACACTGGCAGTATTTTAACATGCAGCGTTAATTCCCGAGTGCCTTAGTAAGCCATTGCATCTAGAATTAGTGCAAACATGACCACGCTGTGCCTTGGGTGAACTTTTTATTCGGTGTGTTGAGCATTTAAGAATACGGTTTACTTTTTTTTTTTTTTTCAACCGTTTACCAAATATTGTGGAGCTGTAGCAGTTGTGCAAACTCACAGTCACACTGTTGCTTCATGCTTTGTGTACAAGCCATAAATAAAAGCTGTCTTGTATCATGAGTGCGTCATACTGTAATCTATTAATGTACAGTAGCTAATTCTACATATTGATATCAGCACATCCTCCTTGTAACATGTCCACGTAGTTTGAATCGTAGCATCTGGACTTGCTTGAGTTTGTCGAAGACGTTTCACCTCTCATCCAAGAGGCTTCATCAGTTTTAACTGACTGGTTGGGAGTTCCAGATTTTATATTCTTCAGGAGCCATTAACACTATTGAAGCTTTTGTCTGCTGGGTGAGTGTTGCCCCTCGCCTCATTATGCGAGTCGTTAGGTCCTTCCCTCTCACAATGGGGTTCGTTAGGGCCCGTTTTGGCCAGGTGTGAATGGAAAATGACTCCTGAAAAGTATAAAAATCTGGAACTCCCAACCAGTCGGTTTAGAACTGATGAAGCCTCTTGGATGAGAGGTGAAACGTCTTCGACAAACTCAAGCAAGTCCAGATGCTACGATTGAAACTACGAGGATAACCATGACTGAGAACCTTCACAGACACACTCCTTGTAACATGCTTGTTTTTATCTCAGACAGTTATGTTTAGTTAACTATTTACAAAAAACATAGGCAATAACAAAATGATGCGATGAGGATTTATTGCTCCTTGTCTGGGTCATCTTACTTGGTCCGTTTCAGCTGCGAGGTGCCAGCCGGGAGACGGTCCTGATGCAGATTGCTTATATTTCCCTTGTAGGTTTGTCGTTGGTTCTTTTTCTGCACAAAGGTATCAGACACAGTACAGAGAGTGTCAACGACCATACTTATTCACACTTAGGTCTAATATATAACAATTTAGGGTAAATTGTCCACCTAATGTAACTAAACTAGAAGATGCCCTGTGCATTTTCTTTTTTAAAGCAAACTTATGTAGGACTGAGTCTTAAATATAATGCTACACAGCAGCACCAGTAGTCAAAAAACTCCATCATGTGCCTTTAACTTTTAGCATTATGTGTGAAATTGCTGGGTTGGCCCTTTGAAAGAGATTAAAATATGACTGGCTTACCTCTGGAGTCTTGCTCCTGCTGTGGGTTTTGAAATACTCCTCTGTATCTGTTCCTTTGATCCTTTTCCCGAAGGAGTTGTAGACTTGACGATGTGATTGCTTCACCTTTTTACAGACTTGGACGTGTTTCTCTAATCTTTCTTTAAAAAACTTTCTGTTGCAGATTTTGCAAGGAAAAAGCTGGACGTCTGTGTTATCCATGAGTGTGAGCTCCTCCTGCTGCAGTTGACTGTCACTGCAATGAGAAGCACTAGCACCCGGTGGGAGAACTGATTCCCCAGACGGTTTTCCTCCTGCACCTCTGTGGTTTTTCATGGCCAGTCTATGACCAGTTTTCTGAGGCATGTCTCGTTCATCATCCGAACTGTCGGTCTCCTTATGTGTTATTTCCCTAAATCTCTTTTCTCTTGCCGACATTGCACTACCCTCATGTTTTTTGCTGTATTTTGTTTTCTCTGCTTCTCCTCGAATGACATAATCTTTTTCACCTTCTCCTTTTCTTCTGGTATGCTCTTTTACGTTCTCCCAACTTGATTTGTTCAGCTCTCCATTCACTTCTTTCTTGTTAAACATGCCTTTCTTTCCTTTTCCTGTTGACTGAGGAGTCTCTGCAACTTCCCGTCTGCTCTGCTGTACTTCATGTATATTCCTCTCTCTGCCCTCAGTCCTCTGATCTTGTTTATTCCGAGGCTGCCTAAAATCCTCAGGCCTTCTTTCCTGCGTCGACATGTCTCTGCTTTTCACTGGCTCTTTCCTCTGCGGCTCATATATCCTGGTTTTTGTCTGGGCTTTTCCCCTCTCAGCTTGTCCTCTCCTGGACCTCTCCTCCCCAGTCTTTTGGTCATCACCTGCAGCAGTATCAGCACTATCCCTCTGGATATTTTGTCTTATTTTTCCTTCAAGCTGCAAGAGTTTCTCCTGTAGCATGCGCTCTTTTGCATTAATTGCTTGGGCCAGCTGCAGCTCTCTCCTGGGCACATGTGAGTCTTTTCTTGGATGCCAGGACCCGTAGATCTCTCTGATGCCACTTGTGTGATGTTCTTGGGGCAGCAAAGTGCCTCTGGGTTGTGTAGAAACTGTGATTTTTTCAAAATCATGTGGAGCAAGTAAGGCTTGTGTCCTGGGAGGTCTTCTGTGGCTAACAGGCTTGTTTGGAAACAGCTGGTCTGACGCATTTGCTTTCGGCTCAACCACATGTTTTGTATGAGTACAGATATTATCATGTCCTCTGCTGTACTGCCTTTGGGGACTATGTTTTGTTCTTGTGTAATTGCTCATGACTTCATCTGTTGTAGATTATGCTGTGCTGTTGTTCCAAAGATTCAAAGACACGAGTCTTCCACGGCAGCTGTTAAAAGCTGTGAAAACAAGCAGGTAAAAACAATTACAGTAAAAAGAGAAAAGGATAAGGGGAGTAAAAATAGCAAGTCAGTGTCAAGTTAACCAAAGACTATGTGTAAAAGGGCCTATCTACACTTTAGATCAGGGGTGCCCAATCCTGGTCCTCAAGGGCCACTATCCTGCATGTTTTTGATGTTTCCCTCTTCCAACACACCTGATTCAAATGATCAGCTCATCATCAAGCTCTGCAGAAGCCTGATAATGATCCTGATCATCTGAATCAGGTGTGTTGGAAGAGGGAAACATCTAAAACATGCTGGATTTTTACTTTCGATCACCAGGATTTGGCACCCCTGGAGTAGAGTGTTGAATTAAAAGGTCAAGGAGCTGCCAAGCTCAAATGTAAGCAAGCGTGGAAGAAAAATCCTACATGGGTTGGTCATTGCAGATTGCGGTGTTGCTCCACCAGCCTAGATTTTGCTCACAAGTTTACTTATTGGCTATTTGGGAGCCAAAGCTAATTTCTGTAAAATATCATGGAGAATTTTACATGTTTTGGGGCTCGTAGTTTCAATCGTAGCATCTGGACTTGCTTGAGTTAGCTCGAAGACGTTTCACCTCTCATCGAAGAGGCTTCATCAGCCTCGATAATAACTTACTAATTAAAAAATTGCAAGCAATGACTTTTTTGTTTTTCCAGTTGTTAGCTAAACGAGTCAGAAAAAGTAAGACAAAACAAGAGCTGATATCAACTTACCAGTAGAAGTTCTCCAAATGTTCCTAAAGATACAGACTTTCAGACGTTACTGTTTGTTGTATGTTTTGTAGAGTTTATATACAAACACGCAAATAACCTCAGAAACTGATGCGACTCCTCTTCCAACGTTTATACTTGTTGCCTAGAAACCAGATGTCTGTGCTGTTCTCTGATTGGTCCGTTGAAACATTACTTCCTGAAGCGGAGCCCCGCTCCCGTATGCTTCAAATCGAGATCTTTCGGAGCTGCATGGTCGATTCACGGCATCACAACAATATTCAGGTGACTTGTAGTACTGACACCGAGCTTTCATGTGTTCATACAGCACGAATACGAAGTTTAACGTGTTAATTGTTAATTATTTAGGCTGCGAATGGTTTAAACGTAATTTATTTATGTTAGCTTAGCTTGTAGCTGTAATATAGCCCCTGTCATTGTGTACGTTTCAGACGTACACAACGCAGCTCCTAATACTGTCTTGTTTCTCCTTTTTTAGGTCCACTATGTCTGATAAAGACCTAATTTCAGTGGATTATGAAGTTTTTGGCAGAGTGCAAGGTGTATTTTTTCGGAAATACACTCAAGTGAGTTTGATATTGATGAGCTAGTTCTCATGAGCTAAACATATAGTTTGACAAAAGACGTCAACTTAACTCAGGGTTCCCTCATTGCAGATATTGTAAATAAGTGTTTATTGTGTGGATTCTCTGAATTGAGATGATCACTCCAGAGATCAGCAGTCGAGAGTATATAAGTGTTTATATGTCCCAAATATGATCGAACATGAAATGTACGTATTTTTGTGGTATTTATCCTATTGATGCTTTTATCTAAGTAGTTGAGTAGTGGTGATACTGATAGTTTCCCAACAATAGCCAGCCTCATCAACAAGGCCAGAGACCCCAGTGCAGGGCCTCTGCATTTGCTTACTGGTATGCACCAAAACACCAAGGCAAATCCTTGTATGTGAAAACCTGCTTGGCAATAAAACTGATTGTGATTCTGGTTTCGGGACTGCCTATCCTAGTTATCACTATTGCACAGTAATAGGCAGTCTTTGTCCGATATAGCCATGGTTGGTTGCATTTTCACCAATAGCTTCAGTAAGTTTCTTTGGAAAGAATTAATCATGTTTGAAAAAAGGCATCCAAAATAGTGTTTTGCTTTGTATGCTATTCAGGTCTGGCTTCGGACTTGTCATACAGAGTTTTGTGGTACAGATGTAACTGGTCAAACTAATTAGTTGTAGACAGTGTTGCTGACAGAGTCCCTGTTTTTGGTAAGCATCTTTTCTGTAGCCATGTATTCCCAAACAGCGGAAGTTGTGATTCTTTTTGCAACCAAATCTTTCTTTTTAACTGTTCCTCTCCTGTGCCCGCTCATTTTGCTGGGCACATGTGGAGCCTGCATGTCAATAAACGTCATGTCTTTAAATACATTTGTAAAAAAAAATAAAAAATAAAAAAATTGAGTGAATTATTTCCTGTCAGAACATAACATGTCATGGAAAATGAAAACCATGAGAGGTTTGTTTTTGTATCAAGCAAGAACAAAACTTGTAGCATGTTGTGTTATGTGAGATAATCTGACTTACTTTACATGGCACCTCCTGTGATGTGACTATTGCACATGCACAGATTGCAGTGTTGATGTTGAAACAATATATTATGCAGCCCTACCGTAGGATCTGAGTCCTAATAACTATACAAGGCCTTCTGTGTAGCTTTTCCTACATGTATGAATTTACATCTATCTCATTCTAGCCATATTCACTATTATAACTATCATTTTCCAGGCAGAAGGGAAGAAACTTGGCCTGGTTGGCTGGGTCCAAAACACAGGAGCAGGAACAGTTCAGGGGCAGCTACAAGGCCCACGCACCAAGGTGAAAGAAATGCAAGAATGGCTGAAATCCACTGGGAGCCCAAAATCGCACATAACCAAGGCGGAGTTCAACAATGAAAAAACTGTTGACAGCCTAGAACACTCCTCTTTTAACATAGTGAAATGAAATAATGCATAGACTGTGCCTGTTATACTAACTTGGAAGCAGATGTTTATTTATTTAGTCTTTTTTTATTGGTTGGATTTCAGCACCTATAATGAATGAAAAAGATGTGTGCTGTATAAGCTGGGTCTCCTTAACATCCATGATAACTCTAATAAATGGAAAATTCCTTTTACCGGCTTCACATTGTTTGAATTTTGTGGTAACTGCAACAAAGAAATATAAGGTGTGACACTATCAGCCTGGTTGTAAGGGTCCTGCACTAGAACATCAAAAGGAACATGACTGTGTGGTTATCACAGGTGGTATCAACAGTATGGTAACAGGTTGTAAATTTGTTTAAACATTTGTTAACAAACCAGATTTAATGGTATGACCTTGAAGTCTTTTACTGTGGTTCTCACCTGCCTTCATAAAAACTGACTGTAGGTGTCAACAGGGAGCCTGTATGAATTCATTCAGCTGTAGTATATTGAGCTTTTGAAGGCCTTAATTACAACATAGCTAAGAAAGAGAATAAAGGATGTAGGCACACAAATAAAAAAAAGGAGAACAGTAAAAAAGATTACTGTTACAAGGTTACAATTTCATTTAGCAGATGCTTTTATCCAAAGCGACATACATAGGCGGGGCAGCATTAAGGACCTTGCCTAAGGATCCTCACTGGATACCTGCGCCCTGACCAGGATTTGAATCACCGATCTCTCTGGGGTGTTAGTGAGCTATCCAGCTACTAACATACTGTAACATAATAATAATAAGAAGAAGTAGAAAACATCAATTAGAGTATTTAAAATTACAGCAAATGAATCAGCTACAACAAGCACAGCTGAATGACTGAATACTCAACAAAATGCAGTTCTAGTCATTTGGAGGACTAAGCTCTGGAGGTGGAGAAATCCATGATGAAATTGCCAAAAATGTATTGTCAATTTATTCTCAATCCATAATAACTGTTAATTTGAAAAATCTGGGAAAAAAACTCATTGAAAACTCTCACATACTTGTCACGTCAAATGTCCTGAAATAAACTGTGGTGTTAGTCCTAATAGAGTTCTTCTAATCAGGTGCAGCTTTATAGAATAGAATAGAATTTCTTTATTGTCATTGCAAATTTGCAACTTTCTTCTTTCAATTCTGTCTGTAGTTGACATCCATTCTGTTGTAGAGATGTCTTGTGATGGAACGACAAACACTTATTCCTGCATTGAATTTAATAGAATATCAAATGCTCAAGTTTTGTTATTTAATGTATATTTTTTTTAAAAACAGTTGAAATCCATGCAGGGATCACCCAGAGCTGCCACAGATGAACAGTTTTGCAAGTGGCATTGATTAATAAGAAATATCTAGACAGAGGCACATTTATTTGGCCAGGCTTTTGATTTTAGCTAACAATAATCAAATACCTTGTGTGCCAGCTGCTGAGCCTTATCCTCTGTGTGTCCTTTTCACAGCACAGGTGTAAGTAATTACATTAATGATGCTGAATTCCATTTAGCTGATTTGGTTTCATGTTTCTGAATTATGCATGCTGGCTCACTGTCACTGCAATTTTTTTCTAGCATGCATAGGTACAATTTAGCTAATAACACCTTTACTTTTCTACTGTGACAAGTCAAAATGTATGTTGTAAAAAAAAAAGACCTGACACCACAGGCCTAACTAGACTTGCTTATGAGATTGAGGCATAACAAGTCATGCAATGGGGCAAATTAATGGAGAAATTTTTGATTAAAATGGATATATTGACTTTTTATATGCAGGAAAGACTGCAAACCTGTGTCTGGGTTTGTAAACACATGAGATAGCGCACTCCGTACAGCAGGTGGCGATAAAACATGGCGCCTATTTGCGAACTGTCTAGAAAAAAGTGTGGGAATGATGAGTTTGTGTTAACTCGGAAATCAGAATTTTCAATCTGAAAGCTTAGAGGGCCCCAGCTCACGGCGCCAAATATTAACAGACTGCAGATTGACTCTGTTTTTTGTATGTGTATATATTTCAGATAGCCTGTGTGATTTACTAATCCAGCCCATAACTTAGGCATCGTCACTTTTTGTGGACACTACATGCTTGTCGGTGACGTCTGGGATCATGAATTTACTAGTTTTCGAGTGACTTGAACGCAGCATTAGTTTGGTCAGTCGCACCAGAAGATGGCAGTGTTAGCTTTATTTGTTAGCAGTAAGCAGCTAAGGGCAGCTCTTTTTGTACAACGTTGACTGTACACAACAGCTGAGTTATTCTTTGGTATGGTTTTCTAATGTTTACTCTATTGGACTTTATTTTAATGTGTCGCGATCAAAAGTTTCAGTTGGAAGCCACAAAACTAACCGACTTCAAGTTTGCGAACGTTAGCTAGTTAGCAACGGCTAATTTAAAGGCAGTTAGCTAACATAATACTTTAGTGAGTACAAGTGAAGGAGTAAACATATACAGAGAACTGAATTTATCATAATTAAGTGTTTGTGCTTTTATGTGTCGCGGACACAATGTTTCAGTTGGAAGTCACGAAATTAGCAATCTTCAAGTCAGCGTACGTTAGCTTGTTAGCAGCGGCCAATTTAAAGGCAGTTGGCTAACTTAATACTTTGGAGTAAACCTACCAAGAGAACTGAATTCATCATGATTAAGTGTTTGCCTGTAGAGCTTCAGGGGAAACTCCGCTCCGGTGTTGCCATCCCCTCCCTTCAACAGTGTGTAGAGGAGCTCATCCTGAACAGCATCGATGCTGGAGCGACCTGTGTGGGAGTCAGGATGGACATGGACGCGTTTAAAGTTCAGGTAATAGACAACGGTACTGGGATGAGCGCTGAAGATATGGAGTGTGTGGGAAATAGATACTACACAAGCAAATGCAGTTCCCTGAATGACCTGGACAACCTCAGATGGTACGGTTTCAGAGGAGAAGCCTTGGTAAGTGTGGTTTCTTTAGCCACTCTTGTTGAAATCTCATCACGGACCAGATCATCAGTGAAAACACACGTTAAACTATTCAAGGGTGGCAAAGGATTGGATGTCTTCGAAGCGGAGACTGCTCGACCTTCTGCTGGAACAACTGTCATCATTTGTAACTTCTTCCACAACATGCCAGTCCGGAGGAAGAGGGTGGATGCTGTCCTGGAGGGTGAGAGGATCAGACACAGGGTGGAGGCTCTTTCTCTGATGCACCCCTCAGTGTCCTTCACCCTGAAAAATGACTGCACAGGAGCCATGCTGGTGCAGCTTCCTAAAGCCAGAAACACCTATCACAGGTTTGTTCAGATCCACGGCCTGATGCGAGCAGAGAAACTGGGAGAAATCAGCTACACACACAAACAGTTTGAAGTGATGGGCTACCTCGGCAGAGAGGGTCACTACAATAACAGCTTACAGTTCCTGTATGTAAATGACAGGCTGCTGTTGAAAACACGGATCCACAAGCTGCTGAACTTTCTCCTGTGCAGATTAAGCAGTTCAAACCAGAAAAATGACAGTCAGGATTTGCGGTCTGTCATCAGGAGTCCAAAACACAAGCGAAGCCAGGAGCTGTATGGGGTATACATCATCAATATTAAATGCTCTTACTCAGAGTATGACATTTGTCTTGAGCCTGCCAAAACTCTAATAGAGTTTAAAGATTGGAATGGGATTTTGCTCTGTGTAGAAGAAGCGGTGAAAGCTTTCCTGAGCAGGGAGAACTTGGTGGCTGTCCTTTCTCAAGATGACTTGGATTATGTATCTCCTAACGTTTTTGGCACTGATAGATCCGAACAAGAAGAGAATAGCGACAAAGGTGGCTTAGAAACTACTATTACTTCACTGGATTGCAGCATTGGAATGAAACTGGCATCTGAGCCGGTTTATCGTAAGTGCACAGATGTCAGTGTATGTGCAGAAAGTGGCCTGACGGAGTGCACAGCAGATGAGACTGATGAACTAGGGCAGAAAACGATAGCTGCAGATGAATCAGAAAAGATATACAGTAAAAAATGTGTAAATACAGAATGTATAGAGGAGCCACAGTGTGATCTGGTTACACTGGAGCCTGCGTCACATGATAACAATAACGAAGAAGAGGAGCCAGTATTCAATGAAGCTGGGGAAAGCTCTCAAATGTTACATATGTCAAATGGGCTAGATGGTGAGGTTTCTAAAGAGAGGGAGATACAATCAAACAGTGCTGCCTCAACCAGCAATGTAAATTCATTACATAGTCTTATTAAACACGTTCAGCCTGCTTTAAACTGCACTGAGCAAACAGTAACAGACTGTCAAAGCACAGGCTGCCAAGGACAGACTCTAATAAGTGACAGAAAGATCAGTCTGTCTGACCCATACATTCATGAAAGTCTGCACACTCAGGGCCTGTCCCAATCCAACAGGCCAGTATTTCAGGGGCGAGATTTAACTGTGAAACATGAAAGACTCTTGGCATCAAAACGCAAGATATCACTGCATGCAGGCCGAGATGAATCTTCACAGAAACTATGCGGAGACTTTGCTGCTATCATCCCTTCAAAAATTCCTAAAGTGATTTCTTGTCAGAAGTTATCCACGTATAAGGAGTCTGGCTCTCTTGACAGGTTTAGAAGAATATATGGGAAATCTGATGAACTGAAATTACCAAATTATCTTGAGGCACATGCACAGAACAGCAACAGACTTCCTCAGACAGACAGCTTCGTTCTGAATCCTAAAAATATATCGGCTTGTCAGAAAGATCAGCAAGAGAGTGATGTTACAGAGACAGGACAGGAGGGAGAGGAGACACAGAGCAGCTCCCAAAGCCCACCCACATCATCAGATGTCTCTAAGCTAAAACCAGTCTCGGCTCAGAATAAAGGTAAAAAATCTTTGGCAGCTAAACTCTGCCATTTAAAGCAACACACCACAACAGATTCAGAAGTATCACTACACATGTCCAGGACTACCTCAGAGGAAAATGTCCGTCTCAGTAGTGGTAATGATGGTATCCAAGAGAGCAACGACAATGAGAATCCCTGCGATCCTACACCAAATCTCAAGCTAGACTCAGGTTGCAGTACAAATCCTGAACCGGATGAAAAGGATGAGGATATAACATCAAGTGACTGGCTTCATCACTACGACACATCTGTTGGAAAGATGGTTTACATCAACAGAGTGACCGGGCTCAGCAGATATGAGGACCCAGCTGTGGAAGAAACACAAGTGCCCTGTACATCTGATGTCACCAATATGGCAGTTAGTGTCATCTCTGAAATGGGTGAGTTACTACACATCATTAGAGGTCACTGTCATTGATGATTAAACCCAGAAAATGGATCTACTGTTTGAGAAATTTAGTGGTGCCATGTGGATAAAGTGCTCCTGTTTCCTCTCATGTCCATGTTCCTTGAACTGTAGGGATGGAATACAGGTGTTACCCATTTCAGGTGGATCTAGTGTTGCCTTTCCTGCCTAAATCCAGGCCAGAAAGAGTGATTAGCTCAGGGCTTGATTATAGAGGTACCTCACAGACATGTCAGATGGTAGACTGTAAGATTCTAACTCACACATAGCAGAATAATGATTGAACTCATTTGTGCTCACTTGTTATCTTGTCTGTCTTTACAGATGATGTTGGTGATGACTCCAACTCACTTTCTTCATTGTACTCAAAATGGAATAACCCAGTGTTTGTCCGCCCTCCTATGGTAAACAAAACCTATGTTTTTGCATTACAGTTTACTTTTTTTTTTTTTTTTTTTTTTTTTTTTTTTTTTTTTTTACTTTGGGGGCAGTGGTGACGCAACAGGTTAAGCCCCTGACTACTGATCAGAAGGTCAGGGGATCGAACCCCACTGCGGCCACTGTTGGGCCCCTTAACCCCTGACTGCTCCCCGGGTGCTGCACTGCAGCAGCCCACTGCTCCTGCTATGTAGGATGGGTAAAATGCAGAAATTGAATTTCCCCAAGGGGATTAATGAAGGTTAAATTATTATTATTATTAAAATGTTTTGCTTGTTTTATTTGTTATAAAGTCTAAAGTCTTCAAGAAAATATAGAATACATTTCAGTATTTATATATTTAATACTGAGCTCTATTGTGTCGACAGGTTGGTGTGGATATTTCCAGTGGACAAGCTGACAAACTGGCTGTAAAGATTCACAACATCCTGTTTCCATACCGCTTCTCTAAAGCCATGATTCACTCGATGAAGGCAAGTTTATCCTTTAACCGCCATTTTAGTATTTTGACAAATTTGAATGAAATAATGTTATAAAACTGTTACACAATTACCTTTTAGGTTATTCACCAAGTGGATAAAAAGTTTCTCGCATGCCTCATCAATACAAGAGATGAAGAGCCAGGAGCGCACACTGAAACTGAAGGTACGGAGGGAAACATTGAACCTTTGTCATCCGTTGTTTTCCTGATAGTTTGTGTATTTCGTATTTGTGATTTTGTTTTGAAATCCCAGGAAACTTGTTGGTGCTGGTGGATCAGCATGCTGCACATGAGAGAGTTCGACTTGAAAATTTAATTGCGGGTAAAAGAAACAACAACACAGTGCCAAGTATTAATATCGTTAATGAAATGTAAAATTAATAAAGATGTTGTTGGGATCCTAATGTGATACTTTCATAATAACTATTTGTGCTGTTGTAGATTCATATGAGGACGATCCAGATGCCCAAGGGGAGAGGCGTCTGTGTTCATCAACTATTTTGCCACCTCTGGAAATCAGTGTGTCAGAAGAGGATCTAAGGCTGCTTAGGTGAGGTTACGAGTCTGTTTTGTGCAGTGCAACAAGCAGAGGAGAATGCCCACATACCTAAAGCCAGATACTGCCAAGTTTAAGAATATATATTTGTTTACAGAATAGCTAAAGACAGAGATAGATTCGTAGCATTTCACTTGGCCTGCTCTTGTACATGAAGGATAATGTGTATGTTCTTCCAGATGATCCCCAGTTTACTTGCAAGGCTCTCTGATATTGCTGCTCCACGACTTCAGGTGCCAGCTGTATGTTACCCAAGATCCAATACAATAGATACTATCTGGCAATTGAGAATGCAAGACCTGTGCCTTCTGGTGAAGATGCTTCCAATATGCATGTTTTATTTACTTTGGTGTGAAGGCATTGCTATTGCTTGATAGATTTACTTATCCTGCAGTTAGCTTTAAACTATTTTTAGCATATTGTCTGTTCTATACAACATCTGAGACAACAAGCGGTCGTGAGATTAAGGATGCTGGTGGTAAAGATGTCAAAAGGGCTGGGCAACCTAGTGGCTGCATGGTTAGGGTCCAACCAGTGTGGGCGTTGATGCCATCAACACTGGGTCCCTGGTTAGATTCCTGACCGACTGGACCTTTACTGCATGTCTTTGCTCTTTTTCCCCACATTTCCTGTGTGTCTCTACTGCTCCTGTCAAAATATAGGCAAAAAAACCGAAGCAGGTACTACGTAGATCTGCATTTTCTAGAGTAAGCAAAGACGTAGAGTTACATCTAAACCATTTTAAGGCAAGAAGGGATTATATGAATGAGAAACCTCTAAATATATAACTTTGATAAACAGAGATGAGTGTTAAGGGATTTGATCCATGACTGGAGAGAGATTAAATAAAAAAGATGACCAAAGTGTGGATGCTGTGAAGCAGCCTTCTGTGTTCATTTCATGGTAACCTACAGTATATTAAGTCTTTGCCAGATTTCCTCCAAGGCCACTATTAAATCTATAAACCTAAATTCAAAGGTTGCTAATGTTGACTATGTTTTTGTTGTACTTTGGAGTGTCAAAAGGTCTTGTCGGCGTTGCATTTTAAGGTTAACAGGCTAAATTGCAGTTCAAGGGGTTTTCAGACAGTCAAAAGACTCAGCTCATAAGAACAAGTTTAAGCAGGTTGCCTGCTTTGGACAGGAGGGTGATAGTTCTATAGCTGCCACAATCTACTTCTTTCATTTTTTGAATAAGGTTATACCCTGGAGCTGTAAGAGAACTTTTTCCTTTGTGATTTCTGATCTACCTTCCTCGATGATATGAGACTTCACAGATGGAGACGCAGACAGTCAGTCACCTCAGAAACATAATGTCACCCTTCAGCTTAAATCATATAAAGCAGACTAAACTATCCTCTAGCTAGCAGTTAAACTCTGGAAGAATGAAACAGCCCTTCACCATTGCTGAGTGTTTTCTTGCCTCCTTGTTGTGACATGAGGACATACTTAGATGTTCATCAAACTGCACCACACAGCATTTTTAGATTATTACATACAGCTTGTCCGCCACAGTTTTTTGTGTGTATTTTTTTTGTTTCTTTTTGTTTTCATTTATAAATTTCATATTACAGATATTATTACGGTGCTAATAGATTGTGCCATCATATTCCTACAGGTCTTGCCAGCCACATTTGAGGAGCTTGGGCCTGGAAGTAACTTTCTCACAGGCAGCAGATCCACAAGTGTTTGTAGGGAAGGTTCCACTGTGCTTCACAGAAAAAGAGAGTAATGAGCTCCGGCGAGGAAGACCATCTGTTATCAAGCCTATTGTTGAGGTAAGACTTGTAAAGCCTCGATATTAAGACAGTTTACTATATATAAAGCTAAGTAAGGTTTTTACTCTTCTGTCTCCTCTTGTTTCCCACTTGCTTTGTCTCACATCAGGAGTATCTTCGAGAGCAGATTGAGGTAAGCTAGGTCCTGTCTTGGTAGCTCCTAAACTTGTGTGGTGCAGAGAGCATCTTACTGTTTGAAAAAGTGTAACATATATAATTTCTCTTATTTTCTTTTTTCAGTTACTACGCTCAACAGGTAGAGTGAAAGGAACTTTGCCTCTCACTGTCCTCAAAGTGCTCGCCTCGCTAGCATGCCACGGTAAAGATAAATTATTTCTCTCTGTCCTTGAATTTATTTTTTCTGTGATAATGAGCCAGTGATTTTTATACCTGATATTTTTTATACATGTGTGTATGAAACAGGTGCCATCAAGTTCAATGACACTCTAAGTAAAGATGAATGCTGCAGCTTGGTAGCGTCCTTGTCTTCCTGCCAGCTGCCCTTCCAGTGTGCTCATGGCCGTCCATCTATTGCTCCCCTTGTAGACATCCTTCATTTGGACAAAGACCAGAAGGTACCAGAATGTAGTAGAACATCTAAACTTTTACTAAATGTAGTATTCAAGGCAATGTACAGTACAGCAATCTGACGACATTCTTGTCCCTGCAGGAATTCAAGAAACCAAACATCCAAAAGCTGAGAAGAATGTACAAAGCATGGGAACTCTATGGAAATGGATAAGTGTATGTGTCTTTTATTTTAAATGTGTAATTTATTTCCAATAAAATTAAGTATAACTCATAACAATGCCTCGAATATTCAAGTTTTCCCCAAAGTCCTGTAGCTCAGACCTTTTGTTTTATACTCAAAAGTATTTATATCAATAACACATTGTCAGATATAAATAACAGTTGTTTTGTAAGTACCCAAAAAGAGGAAATGCTAAAAAAAATTAAACAAATGTGATGCATCATCAGAAAAACAGTAAATGACCACGTGAATATTCCGAAACCTGATGATCCAATTGATGATTTGTGCTCTGAAAAACATTTCTACATTTAGCTATTGCTGTCAAACAGCACATTGAGGTGATGCTGAAGAGCAGCAGTTGTGTTTTTCTAGAAATGGCAGTTAAAACTGCCAACACAATGTCACCATGTTTTTTTTTTTAACACTTTAGTCAACTTGATGTTTTTAGAGACATCAAGAAATGAATTGCACTTTTCTTTGATCACACTCAAACAGCAGGTGATCATTTTGACTTTGGTCAAAGGCAAAACACCTGATATGAAATAGAAATGAATGCAAATGCAGTTTTCTGTCCTAGTGGTGATTTATGTGTACACCAGTAGTAGTTCCTTCTATATCCTGCTGCTAAACCTCCGGTGTAAATCATTTTTTTCTCTTTTTACCATGTCCATATGGTTTTTATATGCTAGAAGACATATGTGCAAAATTAGCAGTAATCACCATGGCTGAGCATTTCCACATTAAAGCTGCAGTTCACTCATGATCGTCTCAAAAACACAAATTCAGACTTCCAAACAAACATAATGAAGCAATGTTGTCAGCTTGCAGGGTGGAGCTTTCTGAATCACTATTCTACTTCAGAGTTGGTTTCCAGCTTGAACATGTATGGCTAAATTACACCAATATAATAGTTTACCATTGTGTATAAAAAGACTAGTTTTACAGTGTTTGAGTAGAGTCATAAGTGAGCTGGTGTGCTCAAGCTGCCATAGGTCGGGTGGGGTGAGTGGAAGGGAGGCGGGAACGTCATAGATCTGCACATTATAGAGAATGCAAAGAGTATATCTAAGCATTAAAGGCATCATTTGCATGGAAAAATCTTCTAAATATGTACCTTTGATACACAGATGAGTTTTTAGGGGCTTAATCAACAACCGGAGAGGGAGTTCAGTGGAACTGAGCTGTCATTAATACAGCCGTGCTTAAGACGTCTTTGCTTCGCCTCAAGGGAGGTCAGTTTCTCCACTTAATCAGTTGTTGTAGAGTTGGCCAACAAATAGAATGGTTCACACTTTATATTAAGTGTACAAATTATATATTTAACTAATGCATGACTCATTATGATTTCATGCATGAATTAACACAGCCTATATCATGACTTGTTTTTCATAATTAACAAATGATCAAGTTACAGTGACTTTGTGATTCCTCAACCCTAATTAAGGAATGTTATTTCACATGTCTTTATAGATTGATGTGCAACCAATTTATCAACATAAAACGTTGCTTAACCTTTTTGACAGCAGAACTGTACCTGCTCTTTTAGAAATCAGATTATATATATATTTTTTAATCAAACGGGCTATTAAATGCAAACATTAACATAAATAAATTTTTATGTAACAGATCAAAAAGCACTGTGTATAAAGATCAGTCAAATCTGGACTAGATTCTGCCAGAGAGGCTAAAGACTAAACGCAATTTCTGATTTGTGTTTCCACAAATAATAAATAATTGGTTCACAAACGTGAAAGTGGGTTTCAGAAACCATTAGGGGTTTACCTAAAATATCAAACATGGTTTTACATCATTAAAATATGGGGAAAACCCAGAAATGGAAGACATACATATTCTCTCCTTCTGCTCCAGATCCACATGGATGAATGGTGAGAGCAGAAAGTTCCTTTGTATGGGATTAAAGGGAGGTCTTTAGAGCCTGTGATGAGGTTATGATACAGGCTCAGTATGGACTCCCTCATTAAGCTGATGTTTGTGCTGCTCAGAGGAAAGTCTCTCAGGTTGATCAGCTGTAGGATTAACCCTGGCAGAGGGAGACCCATATGCAACATTATGTTCTGACACCTTCCTATCAGCAATTTGTGCTACAGTTACTCTTCTGTGGGATCACGTGGGCCAACCTTTACTCCCCATCTGCATCAATGAGTCTTAAGCACCCAGGACCCTGTCTGCGGTTCATAAGTTGTCCTTCCTCAGACCACTTTTGGTATGTATTATCCTCTGCATACCAGGGACACCCCACAAGACCTACCGTTTTGGAGATGCTCTGACCCTGTCATCAAGATACCACAGTTTGACCCTGTCAGAAGCCTAATGTTGCCCATGTGTCCATCAACTTCAAGAACTGAGTGTTCACTTGCTTCCTGATATGTCCCACCGCTTGAGAGGTGCCACTGTAATAAGATGAACTGACAAAACCTCTGTACTTACACTTAGTTAACAAGAAAAGATGAGTTACTTCCACTAAAATCCTGCTTAATGCTTTATAGTGTCGTTTTTAATTTTACACAAGAGTAAATACTCTACTCAAAAGTAATTTATCTAATCCATAATTTTTGGATCATTTAAGTGACATTTCACATGGGGTGTACTCACATCTTTTGTGTCCTGTAAGTTAAGTTTCCCTTAACTTTCCCCTTAACTGCTGACTCCAACTTCAGCCTCCTCACTACATCATCATGACATGAGTCATGCATCAGTGAAGCCTTACTGAAGTGTATGATTTGCACAGTTATAAAGTGTTACAGATATAAATCAGCAGAAACCGCGGTGTGTCTGGATGCTGCTGCAGCGATGTTGTGAATGATGAACCCCCCCTCCTTCTCCCCCACAGTTCCGGGTCATGCCACGTGACTCGTCCGCCCCCACATGTGCAGCCTCTCCTCCTCACCTCCATCTCCCAAGTAAACAATTCAGCATCATTTCATTATGTCTGCTAACAGTCTCCGATCCTTATCTTGGGGGGGTGGGATGGCTGTGCAGAGCTGATCGAGGAATGTCTGTCACACTGTTCAGAAACGTGTTTCAGAGAGATGGGATGTGATCAGGAGAGAGGAGGAATTAAGGGGATAAACATGGAGTTTATGGTTTAAATGATCGTGCAAAACGTGCTCAGTTGACCTTGGTGACAAAACAAAAACAAAACAAAACCAGTGAGCTTTACCTGCTCTTGATCGCACATGGATTTTACCCTTGAATGCACCCGAACATTAAGTTTTCATCGCCCATGAAATGGTTACATTTCTGTATTTATAAATAGACTCACGTTTCTCATCCCATATTGCATTAATAAGCAGCCGGTATTTGTGAATGGGGCTTGTTTGTGCAGAGAGCAGCTCGCAACCACATTTACGCAAAAAATATCAGTTAAAATATCTCTCATATTCCTGTGCAAAAATGTCACAATAATAATCTTTTACACCAAAAATGTAGGCCTGTGTGGCTGCCAGTCTGACCCCCCCTCCCTCCCCTCCGCCGATGGTACAGTCTTGGTTCATTCATAAAATTCTAGCAGAGCATAAAAGGAGGGGCTTGCATTCTAGTCGTCCAGTTACCAGGTATATACCTGGAGAACAGACCCGAGCCGCTCTGCCCAGCGGAAGGCCAGAGTCATATTTGTCATTGATCAGGACTTGTGTGTGTGTGTGGTTTTTTTTTTTGCCCCCCTGCTTCCTATTGGTGATGTATCATAACAACCAGACGCCTGACATGGATCCAGTCTCTCCCACCTGCCGGACAGAGTCTCCTGTCGGGACACTGAGCCAGAAGACGCCAGAGGAGGCGAGCTCTCCTGCCTCCTCCTCAGAGAGCAATGCAAAGGTATGAATGGCTTTGTTGATCATTTATTCAACACGCAGCCCAGGGGGGCACCCGAGCAGATGAGCACATTCAACATCCCCCCCCATCATTCTTTATTCTATTTTTTGAAACATCCACAGACTGGGTGCCTTTTCATCTCGGCGGTGGGGGGAGGGGGGGCTGATTGCTAAGATTTTAATTAACTGCCTCGTTTTAAACGTCATTTTTTTGTTTTTATTATTATCATCCGGGGATGCATTTGATGTGCAGCCGGAGAGAAAGGAATCAGCTGCGAAGGTAGCAAAATGTGACAAAAAGCAGCACGGTGGGTTGGATTGTTATGATTCCGACGTCCTGGGACCAAATGTGAGCGTGTCGATGCAGCGGTTCATTGAGAAAAATAAATCCATTCAGGAGACTCCACAGCATCCCTGCGTCAGTGTTGACGTCAGAAACAATGATAAAGTCAAATATTGATCTGGAGAAGGGCTATTTCTGGTGGGGGTATATTTCAAGAAAAAGATCAACCAAATGCAGGCTAGCCTCTGGTTTAAGCTGCAAAACATGTGATTTGTAGGATTTTTTTTTTTTTTTTTTACTGATTATTGCCATCACAATGAGATTCACTTTAAACCTCTGGGATCTTCTATTGTAGTCCCTCATTGTGGATTATTTTCCTTTCTTTTTGCAGGAGGTCTGCCATGACATGAGCGCACAAGACACTCCATTTGTTCCAACAGTTACAGCAATCTCCTCTACCCCAGATTTCCAGTGGATGGTCCAGCCTACAATTATTACATCTGTCTCCCAGTCTCTGGGTAGCAAGCAAGCCAATGAACCGCAAAGCTCTCACCAGGCAACACCCAAAGCAGGCGGGAATAAGGGAAAAAATGCTGTCAGAAAGGGGAAAGCAGAGCAGGTAGGTTCGCTCACATGGAGTCTACCTGCTATTGGTCAGGATAGTGTGGATTTACATATGCCAATCTGAATTCCTTGTGTGCAACAGTGCTATTGTGCATGCTCCTCTGGTGCCGTGTGCGGGCTGTGTGCCTTCCTTAGGCAGTCAATTTATATTCAGGTCACAGCAAGTCTGCAACAATGGTCTATTTTTAGACGCATTGCAGCGAAACATGCTTTTGCCATTCTTCAGAGGGCGAACTGGGAGCGGATGTAGTGGATTAGGGGATGAAATGGCTGGATCCTTCAAGGTAATAACTGAATTATTTCCTTTGCATCCCAGCTGTCTCCTGAGGAGGAGGAGAAAAAAAGGATAAGAAGGGAGAGGAATAAAATGGCCGCAGCCAAGTGTCGCAACAGACGGAGGGAACTGACAGATACACTGCAAGCTGTAAGTAAACAGTGATCCCATTCACTCAGCTGTCATTTGCACCTCCTTTTGTGTGTTTTCCCTTGTGGATGACTCTGGATGTCGATCTATCTGAAGGAGACAGACAAGCTGGAGGAGGAAAAGGCGGCGCTGGAGACGGAAATAGCCAACCTCCTGAAAGAGAAAGAACGGCTTGAATTTATCCTTGCTACGCATAAACCGGTGTGCCAGATGTCAGAGGAGCTCGAGTCAATTTTCCAGGAGCCCACGGGGTCCCCGGAGCTGCCGCCCAGTCCGGACGAGGACAGACTTCCAGAGGATGGCATCCAGGAGGCTCCTTCACTCCAGGACATGGACATCCCCAGTGATCCGTCCACAGCCATCTCTGGGAACTCCAATATCTTGCTGTGTGCCAGTGCTGAAATCAACATCTGCGATCTCGAGCCCTCTCTGGACATTAAGGAGGGGCTGCTGGACAATATGCTGCCCAGCTTGGAGGAGAAAACCCCCATGGAGACGGCTCGCTCGGTGCCAGACATCGATCTGAGCAGCTCTCTGGGGGTCTCGGACTGGGAGACCCTGTACAAGTCTGTCTCCAGCGACCTGGAGCCCCTCAGCACTCCTGTGGTGACCTCCACCCCCACCTGCAGCAGCTACCTGTCCGTGTTCACGTTCGCATGTCCTGAGCTGGACTCGCTCACAGAGGGACTAGACAGCCATAAAGGTGGAGGAGGCAAGACCGAATCCGTCGACATCCTCAACTCTCCGACTATCTTAGCCTTATAATCAACAGAGGGAAGTGATCTGTGTGATCTCTCTGATGTCTCTGTGTGCAGGTTCCTGACTCTGAAATGATGAACAACATATGCCACAGTATGCTGTAACACTTCAAGGAATACATTCATGAAATGTCTTGTGTGTGACTAAAGCAAACGTATAAACTTTCTCCAGATACATAGCCAACAGAGTGATGTAGCTAAAAGCATGGCTTTTAATTTAACCGGAGGGACCGAAGTAAGTTTTGATTTTAAAAACGCATGCTGAGAAATTCCAAATAATTTTCAAAGCTCATATATATCTGATCTGTTCCTAGATCTAAGGTGTAATGTGGAATTTACCGTGACAGTATGGTTTTGTGTTTTTTGGTGTCAATAGTGTATTGATTGCTGTAAATGTTGTATTTACATATTCATCTATGTTAAGTAACTACATACCTCAATGTCATCAGCTGTGGTTTGACCTCATTGTTAAAATGTTGAAAGTTTTCCATGAAAACATCCAGTGCTATATACTATATATCTTATCAAGATGTAACTTATGATTTATTTTTTTACCTTTCAGATTTTGACTTATTTGTTAAATTTAAAAATCAGTAAAATGGGCATCGATTGCTTATCTATGCTGCTGAATAATTACAATAAATCTACGTTCACAGTGGTGTTTTGTGTCTTTAAGAAATCAATGAAGTATGTGTAGGTTAAACCGGGGTAAGACGCCCCCCTCAGGAACAATGTCTATTTCTTAAGTGAGCAAATACAGAGGTTAATTAAATCACAACAGATTACAACTTTGTTATTCTAAAACTAAATGTCAAATCTTGAGAAGAGGCACATCTTCTCTCACAGCCCCAGTGCTAATCTTACTCCACGAGTCAATCTGATCAATATAAACTTGTCATTAATGTATAAGATTAAAATATTTTCATATTTTGATGGTCCTCTTACATGACCTGCAACATTAATATAAGAAAACACATACAGAAATGATTTATGATTTTAGATTTATTTTAGGTTTGAAGGGTCAAACAGACAAATTCCTGTTGAAGAGATTGTAACCTAAAACTTCATAGCTGCAGATATTTCAATTACTGAAATAAAAAATAAAGTCACATCACCAGGGAGGCTTAGCTCTAAAAAGTCCTACTCCTACAGTTTCACACATTACAAAAACAATATTTAATTTTTGTTTAAACTAATGGATAATCCTCCATATGACTTTTGTGTTAAGAGTAAAAAAAAAGCATATGCATGTACTTATTTTAAAAAAATCACACAGACTTATTTATAGATATTTCATTAATCTTAAAAGCACCTCTTTTGATTTCCTCAGACCGGAAAATGATTTTAATGGTTTTAATTACCAAGGTCACTATCATCCAAGAAAAGACCTGAAGCAAAACTGAGTGGTCAGGAGAGGACTTACTCAACACTTAGAAAAATAAAGGAGCTAACTGGAACCAAAAATAGTTCATTGTAGTGATGCCATGGAAGAACCACATTTTTTATTCCACAAAGAACCTTTTTTTTTTTTTTTAAGAAGCAGCTCTTCAAGTGGTTCTTTGCCTCAAACAACCTTTTAAAAATGGCTCCGTTAATGGCACTACAAACAACCTGGGCAAAAATAGTTTCTTCAAGGAACTACTTTCAAGATGGTTTCTTTATGAATCCACCTGCTTCTATTTTGATAATAGGACTGGATAATCAATCAAATCAAAAGTAAGAATTTGCAGCATTTCTGGATTTTCCATGATAACACATTTGATATTTTGGGTTCTGGGCTATTGGTCAGCCAGAACCAGGGTTAGTGGTCTCCTAGTGGTTTGTGAAGCGAACTTGTAACCGGTGGGTCATCGGTTTGAGTCCCTGGACTGGCAAGAGGTTGAGGTGGGAAAGTGGAAGCGACCGCTTGTCCCAGTCATCACCACTGTTGGCCCTTGAGCAAGGCCCTTAACCCCTGACTGCTCCCTGGGCGCTGCACCGCGGCAGCCCACTGCTCCTGTATAGTTAAGGATAACTTTGAATACGATGGGTCAAATACAGAGAAGGAATTTCCCCAAGGGGATCAATAAAGGTTTGATTATTATTATTATTTATTATTATTACCAGATTTGAGGAACTGTGATGGCATTTCTCACTGTTTTCTGATGTTTTATTGACTAAATAATTAATCAATTAACAAAATAATCATTAGTTCCAGCTCTAATGTGATACTCCTACCTGCCACCAAACCAAATAACTCCCAAGAAAATGAAGAACCATCACCTAATAAACAGGTTCTTCAATGCAAAGAAGCATTTTTAGAGTAGAATATGGAAGGCAGAGTGAAAGTTTGTTTTCCTTGTGATATCTTTGAACTAACCTTGTTAAACTGTCTGATTAGTGTTCTCTCTCAGTACTTCCAGCTCAGGCCTCCTCTCTGAGCCATGTTTCTGTCGCTGCAGCAGCCTCTCAGTGTTTCTTTATGGGAGGAGCGGCGCGACTTACTTCCCCACTTCTGCCCCCACTATGGACTTTTTTACATCCCTGCTTACGTTTGGCTGGCATAGCCTAATTTCCGCATTCCCAAATCCTCCCAGATTGGGATCACGTTTAAAAGTCGGGCTGATGCAACGATTTCCACTTTTTAAAATCTACTCTCGACCCTCGGCTGAGCAGAAGAAAGGACATTTGTTGCACCTGGGATCAAAGTCAGGTCGGTGAGCTACAAAAAAAAAAAAAAAAAAACTTCACAAGTCGAGAGCTGCTGAATCGTTTCTGTGGAGAGTTTATTGGCGCGCCACGCATCGGTCAGAGTTTGTGGAGGCGGCGGGTGGATCGGATGTTTTCGGTTATTCACTTTGGATTTCGGTGCAGCAAAGTAAACATGTCATGTTCCCGAGCATGCTGCAGAAGGGTCGGTTTCTTTTGTCTGCATGCTGCTGTTAACATGAATCCCCGGCGTGCACAATTCAGGACAAAATGTTCCTAGTTTGTCCGGTGTAACAGTGAAATAAGCGCTGCGTAATGATTCTCCAAACGCGGGTTTATCTAAAGCCGATCTGGCTGAAAAAGCTGTAACATTTTTTTTTTATCACTGCAGGTTTCTGATGGAAGGACAAAGTTACGTAAGATTAGTGCCGCACTGAAAAAAAAAAACTTCCGCTTTCAAGTTGACCAATTCAGCTGCTGTGCTGCTCCGATGTGCCAAGAAGTGACTTTGTGCCAAAAACTGATTAAACCAAAGTGCCTCTGTGTTATTCTACCTGCTCTGTGCCATAGATTATCACCAGTGCAGCTGTTTTTACCAGTTGAAGCAGCTTTAAAGGACCAGTGGAACTTATGCAATGCAGTTTTCCACTTGCCAAAAAGTGACTGCAGCCTGCACATTGGGACTGAGATGTGATTAATGCATCAAAATGACTTGATTTCAATCATAAGGCTATAATCCAAAGACTATAACCCATAGGATATCTGTAAGTCATGTTAATTGCAGTCTAAACTAAGATGAGACATACCATACACATGCCCTAACCCTAGACATTGAAACAATACTATAATATTGTCTACAATAATATAAAATACAATGCTTGATTACGCTATTAACTGCCAGCATTTAAAATTATTCAGTTGCAAAATTCCACAAAGACATACCTTTACTGTCACCACAGACCTAGAGTTTGGTTTATTTGCACAGTGTGACTTTCATTCAAGTAAAAGCTGCTGTAAATGTATATTAAGTGGGGAAATACAGCTTTAAAATAAAGCGCAGCATCAGTTTTTTGGCACGACACCGGCCACTGGGACACTCACAAGCAGCTCTAAATGCATATTTGTAAAGTAAACTGGGACATTCTAATGTATGGAGGTCAACACAAATCATTATAACACAGCCTAATCAGGATAAGTGAACTGGTTTCCTGGGACTTTCAGGAGCCGCCTATAATAATGCTGCCCTAATAAGAGGAGCTGTTTTAATCATATGTACACATATTCAGAACCATGATTTTAGGGTGGGTTTGGTATTCGCTGTGGTTAAAACTTTTGTGAAATCTAAATCTAAAACCTGCCGTTTCCATGTTACCGCTGCACCAGTTTCAAGACAAGTGTTGTTTATCACGTGCCTCCATCATGGCCTGGTGTGTCTTTTTGACCTGAAGTTTAGGGAAGTGCAAACTGAAAGTTATTCCCATGAGATTTTAATGTTGTTGTTTCTGCTCAAAGTTTAACTGACACATATAAACTCTTTCCTTAACGTTCGATCAGTCTTCACAGATGACAACAAGCCAGAAGGATGTTTTCTGTAGTAATATTTACATCCGATTCTGCCTGTTTATTCCAGTAGTGTGGGTTAGAGATTTCTGAGTAACTGACCTTAGATCATAGTTTTGAGCTGTGTCATGTGGCTTGGAAATCCGCTGAGCTGTTGTAGTAATTTCCTGTGTCTTTGGCCCGGCTTTGCTCACACACCTCTCCTCGTCTCTATCAATGAAAATGTCCACAAATTTGCCAGGACAAAACGGTGACAATCTGTTCACACAACACACATTACCTGAACGGTGTCATCTTTAATTTTTATTTTGGCCAAACAAAACCTGGCTCAATTTTGGCATCCATATTCCGCCTCCCCCTCAAATTAAGCCTCATATGGAGAAAGCCACAGTTAACAGGTTTTTCTTGGCAATTGCCTTTTTAGCTCTCGTTGGAATAAAATGGAATTTGAATCTGCTTTGTGCACTCTTGTTTAATCTTTCTTCTTGGCCTCTTGGGATTAAATAAGGTAAGCTCCTGCCAAGGTTCAGTAAATGGTAGCATATTCCTTCCAGAAAAAAAGTGTCAAAATAACAAAATAACCTAATGAGCAGCAGCCTCAGCATCCTGCTCCTGGAACAGAGCAGCAAATCATCACCCAGCTGTCTGCTAGAAGGGAACAGTGCACCTTGGGCAAATGCCTCCCCGAAGCAGACTGCACTGTAGGTCAAATAAAGCACTTGCATATGTATTTGTGTCTAATTTGTTAATGTGAAATGGCTGTTTTTCTCCCCTCGTGCCATAAAGCGCGCCCCAGTATGTGCTATAACGGGCAGCGCAGACAGAGTTTTATGTGTTTTTCATTGATCTGGTTTAGTTTCCGTCTGAGTATGTCTCCCATTTTCTCCCTCTGCCTCCTACTGTAGCTGTGGTCACGACCGAGTCTGACGCGATGCCAGGACAAATCCCAGATCCCTCTGTGACTGCGGGCTCCCTGCCCAGCCTGGGCCCGCTGGCTGGGATCTCGGCCACCACGCTGACTGACAAGCTCAAATTCGGCGACCTCCAGGAGTTTGGGACGATGCTGTCACCTCTGCACTTCCTGGACAGCTTTGGGAAGAGGCCCCTAGTCATCAAAACAGAGGTACAGGACACACTGAGACATCCATTACCCCTTTAGACTAATAATAATCATAATATACCCAGATTACATGCTAAGAGGACATTTCTATGCAACATATTTATTTCTTCATTTAATGTAACTGGTGTAAAAACGGACACATGCAACAATTACACAACATTCTATATTAACCTTACAGATTCTAGCTAAGGATGTGGTAAATGTCCTTTATCCAGTAAATCATAAACAGATTTGCTTAAAGTGAAAACACCTTTGCTGTTGAAGTCATATCTTAATCAACAGGACCATCTAGTGGACACAATGGGGCATGTTACTGGTATTAAAGTTGGAACCCCTTACCAATGATGTTCCAGGGCAAAATATGGCCAGGGTGACAGGAATTATACCAACAGATGGATCTTCAGCTATTAGACTGTGAGCCTCGAGTTTTGTTGGCTGACGGCAGGCAACTTGGTCATAGTGATGGCAGTAGAGATGATCTTTGGGGTTGGACTTTACTAAATTAACTTTCAGAACGACAAGCAAAAATACCTACATTTAACACAAATAAATGAAATAATCTCTTATACAAAGTTCTCTATGGTGCAGGGGGTGTCATCTTATGCACTATCAATAAACGATATTGAAAAAGTCCAGCAAGCAGTTAAACTCATATGGTTACAAGTGTAAACTGTAAAATGGTAATAACAAAAGTGTACCATTGCAAACCAGACTAAATCGGTTTGTACACAGTTAAAGTTGTTCCAGAGTTAAATGCTTTCATGCAATTAGTTTACATACAAATATACAACTTATTTCTTTTTGTTGGTAGCTGTGCTGGTATTTACATTTACATATTTTTTCAATAACAAATGTTTGCATCATTTAGCTCATGTTCAACCAGTTTAATATCTCATACCAATGAGATGTGACCAGACAAAAAATACAAATTGCAGTAAAAGGATAAACGCACATTTTGTTTTTGTGATCTCATGCATACCATGACTTAGATAGAACAATATAAACTGATCAGGCACAACATTAGGACCACTGACAGGTGAAGTGAATAACATTGATCATATTGGTACTATGTGGTGTTCTGCTGGAAAACCTTGGATTTTAACATCCGTGTTGATGAGACTTAGACACCCAAATAAACATTGTCCCAGAACAACACACTCCCTCAATGCAGATGGAAATCCCAAATGTCACTGGTCTACCCCCACAGGAAAATGCACCCCACCACATGGCAACAACATCAACCAATCAGGAACATCTTGAGGAACATGACAATGGCCCAAGATGTTGATTTGACCTCCAAACTTCCTAGACCCCATTCTGATCAAGCATCAACAGGATGCAGTGGAACCAGTTGGATTGACAGAGGCCCCACTGCACAAGCCAGAGTACCCAAAGGATCCACTGCCCTGGTCCTGGTGCCAGACCCCATAGGACACCCTGAGAGGTCCTCTGGTCCATGCTCAATGGTTCAGAGCATTTTGGACCACATAAGGGGGACCAACACAATATTAGGCAGGTGGTCATAATGTTATGCCTGATCGGTGTATATTTAGTTATTTAAAACTCAAATACAGAAAAGCGAAACCCTTCAGACCAGAGACGACGACATGTGAACACCAGCAGCTGTACCTGGCGCTCTTGATGTCTCCTGGGCTCGACTTCTCTATTTCTGGACAGATCTTCCTCAGCATGTCGCAGTATTTCTGAGTCTTAAACTGCGTCGGGCAAACCACAGCTTTAACCCCGACCTGCACAAACACAAGCATTCAAGGATTCAGTTGAATGACCTGCAGTGACTCTTCAGACGACAACATTAACATCAGTGTGTAAAAATCACTCACCTTCTTCAAGGCAAACTCCACCTCCTGCAGCTGGTACGCTGGATTCACCGACACCTGTAGAGAGGAACAACAAAAAGGTTTATTATGATGGAAAAACTCTTTGTTTAGGTTTTTCCTAATTAAAATTAAACAAATTTTATACTATACTATACTTATACTTATACTATTCTGCTTTTCTATTGGGCCTTTTTGATTAATATTGACGATAAAACTGATGATATTTTACATTTTTCATATTCACAACATCTCCCATAAACAGACCAAAACCAACATGTATTTTATAAATATCCATATTTTATGCTATAATCATTTCAGGCAAATCAGACATATTTTCGGGTCTTTCCAACTCAAATTATAATTTTTTTCAGGATACATTCATTGTTGGTTTTGGTATCTTTGGTGTAATTTGTAGTACAACCTTATAATTTAACAGCTCTTTTAACTTTGCATGAATTATGTGTTTATGCTGATGTACAGACGAGTGACAAATTAAAGGAAAAACCAACATAAAGTGTCTTAGTAAGGTGTTGGGTCACCACAAAACAGCTTCAGTGCTTCTTGACTTTTATTTTCCATGTTTTTAACTCTACTGGAGGGAGGAAACACAATTTTCCCAAAAGATTTTCCCTCATTTGGTGTCTATATCTGCCCAAAATTTCCCAGAAGTGTGAGATCAGGTGACTGCAAAACATATGATTTACATTGTTTTCATTTTAATAGAGCCATTCAGTGACCCCTCGTGCCCTGTAGATGGAGGCATTATCATCCTGGATAAGACCACTTCCCATCTGGATAGAAATGCTTCATCATAAAAGTACAACCAAACAAATCAGCAAAATGCCCCAACAGCATACCAGAACCACCTTACTATGGGGGTCGAGGGTTTAGGTTTTCCTTTAATTAGTCGCCCGATGGTAGAGCTCAATCTGGGACCTCTGATGAATAAGGAGTCTAAATCCAAACCTTCTTGGTATTTCATGAAGATATATTAAGAAAAAGACAAATACATTTTCTAGTCTTGTCTAGTCAAGTCTTGTTGGACAGATTGTGCAACTCTGAATCTTTGTTTACGCCAGAATTCTGAAAGCATAATGGCATCACTTTTTCTATGGTACTGAAGGGACTGAAGGGACAGTAGATGCTGTTGATGCTGGAGATACTGGAACAATAACGTGGGTTTTTGGTACCAAATTTGGAATAGAGACTTGCAAACTTTCAGTGCCTGGCTTCGACTCACCAGTATAATACCAGCTTTGGCTGTAGCGAACTGGAACAGGACCCACTCATAGGTGTTGGGACCCCACATACCGAGACGGTCCCCCTTCTTCAGTCCGATTGCCAGCAGCCCGGCAGCAGCCTGATCCACCTGCAGAGACACAACACATGTTTGTTAACCGGAGTTGGCTGGAGATTCTTTGCAGGTCCAGACGTGACTTGTTTAAATCCGTAAAAAAATGCACTTATCCAGTTGGTGCAGCGAGTTTTAGATTACACCAACGTTTCACAGGCAACATTCTCTTGAGGTTCTGTTTAGCAATGCAGAAAAAGATTTACTAATTTAGGCGTTTAGTATGACACAAATAGGAACAGCCCATTTTTACTTCAAGAAACAGGCCTTTATTTGAAGCTGGCTTGTATTAGAGGCAAGGTGTTATTTCCAATTCCCTCGGTTTGATGAATACCTAGTCATTTAGTATCACACTTATCTGCTTCCATTACTACATTACACCGACACACCCAGCTTATAATTGACAACCAGTTTTAATAGAGGAAATACAGTAAACATGTCTTTTTAGGGAATCACTGATGTATGAGAAAACTGGTTTGTGTCTGAGACGTATTGCCTACATCACATTTGTTTACATAGCTTTGCTGTTTTTACTTAAATGAATGAATGCTGTATATAAACTGAGTTTGATGCTTATTTTATAATAAATAAACCATCATGCATAAATAAGTATGCAGGGTGATTTGGTCAGATAGCAAGTAAAGTAAATGTACAACAAAATGTGGACACCCCTGTGCAACATCACTTAAATGTCAAATCATTCAGAACGTTATCAGCGTACAGTACTTGTATTACTTCTAAATTGAACCGTATTTGTTTGCATGTCACAATAAAACAGATTAGATTCACTATATTACAAATAAAGGCTCCACAGTAGGAACCCAATGCAACAAAAGTCCACCTTTCATTATTGACATGCAAAACTCTTGTTTTTCAGTAGTTAGCTCGTCCATGTATTTTTATTTACTTTAGATTTTTGATGACAAAATCAAACCTCCTTTACATGAAGCATAAAACATTTCTGCTGTTTGTTGGAGGAGTTATGTGACTCT
>OMNN01092069.1:0-13846 GCA_900302755.1 Chromis chromis | reverse complement strand
GATACAAAAGGACACAAACGAGACACAAAACAACAAAAATGAGACACAAAATGACAAAAAACGAGACATAAAATGACAAAAACAAGACACAAGATGACAAAAAGACACAAAATGACCAAAAAAATGACCAAAATGACCAAAAAGACACAACATGACCATAAAGGACAGAAAAGGACACAAATAGCTATACATAAATTACCTCAGAGACATGAAATTGACAAAATTAGACACAAAACAACCACAAAAAGACACATTACCCCAAAGAGACACAAAACAACCACAAAGACACAAAAAACAACCACAAAAAGACACAACATTACCCCAAAGAGACACAAAACGACCAAAAACAGACATAAAATGACCACAAAGAGACACAAAATGACCAAAAAAATGACCAAAATGACCAAAAAGACACAAAATGACCAGAAAAAGATACAAAATGACCAAAAAAATGACCAAAATGACCAAAAAGACACAAAATGACCAACAAAAGACACAAAATAACCAAAAAAATTCACAAAATGACCAAAAAGACGCAAAATGACCACTAAAGGACAGAAAATGACACAAATAGCTATACATAAATTACCTCACAGACATGAAATTGACAAAATTAGACACAAAACGACCACAAAACGACAAAAAACAGACACAAAACAACCACAAACAGACTTTATTTGTCAGAAACAGTTTTTTAACATACATAATTGAAATGTAGGACTTCTGTGTTATAAAATGATGCCCCTCTCAAAGTGTCACTAACTTCTCCCTCACAGTCTCCTACCTTCTACTAAACTCACCACAAAGCCATATTTTCAGTTAACGCTGTTCCTGGTTCCTCAGGTGGACCTGGGCAGACTCACCTTCCTGACCATCGTGGGCACTCAGGGTCGATACGCCAGGAACTCCGGCCAAGAGTTCGCCAGAGCGTATCGCCTCAACTACAGCAGGGACGGGCTGCTGTGGAAGTCCTGGAGGAACCGGCTGGGAAACCCGGTGAGTTTAGACAAAGCAAACAGCGAAGGACGAGGCAGGAAGACGAAAGAATAGAAGAAAGTCTGAGGAGGAAACGTGTGACGCACTGATGGAGGGAAGAACCAGAAACAATCAGGGTTTTCTGGTGGTTCTCACTTTATCACAGGAAAAGACTTTGACACGCCGACAGCTGCACAATACTACAGTCATGTTGTAATCTGAGAACCAACACAGGGTCCTGCTGGTTCTCTACACACCAAACCTCTGAAGATGTGTTTAATTTCAGCACATTAAAGCCAGAAAAGAAGCAAACAAACATGTTTTCATACAGCAGTGTGACATTTTTTGCATGTTTGTGGTTGATTTTGGGTTTTTTGTTGCTTTTTAGGTTATGTTATTGCCAGTGTTTGTTTGTTTGTTTGTCCGTTTGTTTGTTACCAAGATAACTTGAAAATTTATGAATGGTTTCTGATTAAATTTTCAGTAAATGTTGATAAAGGGACGAGGAACAGATGATTACATGTTGGTGATGTTCTGGATTAACAAAGATGAGAAAATGCCGCTTGTGGAAATCACAATATGGATGGATGTAGCGGCCTGTGCCTGCTCCTTTAAGCACGGTGGCTTATGGGTAATGTAGTAGCAGTGCACTGTGGTTGAATAAATAGGAAAAAATCAAAGACATGAATCTTTAATATTGAAAGCTATTTATTTTCATTCCAACAATAAGTGAATGATTTTCCCATTTTTTGCAGACTTTCAGGTGTTTGAGTGAAATAGCGCTTTAGCTACAGTCATGTGAAAAAGTTAGGACAACCTATGAAAGCTTGTTTGTTTTTTAAACATATTTAGACATGTGGACATTTAATATCAGTTTTAACAATACTGAGAGATAGAAGTAATATAACTAAAGTAGAAAAGCACTCAGAGAGCTCAGACCTCCACCAAGCAGCTCATGTCCACCCATATTGTCATTTCCACAAAAACAATTCCTGGATCCAGATGCTGATCCAGAACATCACCAACATTAATCATCTGTTCCTTGTCCCTTTATCAACATGTCCTGAAAATGTCATTAAAATCTGTTCATAACTTTTCAAGTTATTCTCCTAACAAAAAACAAACAAACAAACAAACCCTAACCCTGATAAACATAACCTCTGCTTGGTGGATGAAACAATTAAAACTGAAAAATACACGTTTAACAACTAAAAAATATAGAGTCCTGGAACGGCAGAGTCAGAGCCCAGATCTTAACCCCATTGAGATGCTGTAGGGAGACTAGACACAGGCTGAACATGAAGAAACCCCTCAAACCTCTCACAGCTGGAAGAATTCTGTGTTGAGGAGTGGAGCAAACTTTACCCAGACTGATGTCAGAGACTGTAGATGCTAACACTAGCTATAGGGGGTAACACTAGCTATTAGGGGGACGGTGTCCTAACTTTGTCCTCAGTTAGAATATGTATTTTTTTTAATATCTTTTGTTTAATGAGTAAAACAAGGTTATTTCTGTTGTTTACCTGCAATTAAATCACTTCCTTTTCCAGAGATAAACAAAAACAAGATTAGACATTGAAAAGTGAATGTTTCTTAATAAAGAACTGAATAAATATTCCAATAAATGTCCTCATTTTTTCACATGACTGTAGTTCATGTGATACCTGCATGATAGCAGAGACGATAGACGTAACCAGCCAATCCGGATTCAGCTTTGCTGCGTTATTAGCAAACAGGAGTTTGTCTCTGCCTTGGATGTTAGAGAGCGACACGCTGAGATCAGAGACACGTGAAGGATTATTACCTCCGCCAAGCGAAGGCAGAGGTTATGTTTTTGCAGGCGTTTGTCTGTTTGTTAGCAAGATAACTTGAAAAGCCATGAACAGATTTTGATGAAATTTTCAGGAAATGCAAACAAAGGGACAAGGAACATGTGATTACATGTTGGTGATGTTCTGAAATACCAAAAATGAGAAAATGCCACTTGTGGAAATCACACTATATACTATACCTATGCAGTGGTAAGCTGTGTCTTCATACAGGGGCTCTGACCAGTACTCCATAGTTAAAATGTCCAAATGTATACATGTCAGTAGATTCATATTAAATGTTTATTGTCCATTATTCCTCCAACAGATACAGCTGCTGTTTACAGGTGTTAGATGTAATGTGATGACATACTGAACAGACAGACTCTCGCTCTGAGGAAACGCTGACGTTTGCATCTCTGCTGTTTGTCTGCAGGTGATGGAGGGCAACAAGAACGCCTATGCCTCCGTCATCAACGACCTCCATCCTCCCGTCGTCACCCGCTACGTCCGGCTGATCCCCGTCACCAAACTGTCCACCACCGTGTGCATGAGGGTGGAGCTGTACGGATGTCCGTGGGACGGTAGGAAGCACACGACCAGCGCCGTGTTGTCCGGAGCTCTGCTGACGTTAGCGACTGTTTATACGACAGATCTGAACTTTAATGACCTCTCAGGGATGTTTACTCCTCCTCAGTAAACTCCTCGTGTCAACATCAAACCTTTTACAAACCTTCTTTTTTATCCTTAAATTTACAAAAAAAAATCACAGTTTATCAACAAGTAAATATTACATCAAGCAGATGCAACAAAGGTTAGTTGAGTGTGATCGTGGCGGCGGCGTTGATCTGAAGTTTTGCTATTCTAAATGTTGGTTTTTGGTCTTTTCTGACAGTAAAACTTAGCTTTTTGAGCCTTTAACCCTTCTTCCTTTGGTCTCTCTGGTCGGATCCAGATTCTGCAGGTTTTTAATACTCAGAGGAAATAGTCCTAAACAACTGGAAGCAACAACTAAACTTTTATCGGTGGTGCTTTTGCAAAGATTTATGGACTTTTTTTTGTCTCTGTGGTCTCTAGTAATTTGTGGCTTTATGGTCCTTTTGCTTTTTGTAGTTGCTTCTTATGTCTTTGTGGTCCTTTTGCATATCTTTCATCGGATGCTTCTGCTGTCTGATGCTGCAGGTTTTAAATACAGTCAGAGGAAATAATCCTAAACAACTGGAAGCAACAAACTAACCTTCAGCTCCCGTTAATTAAAACCCAGGTTACATTCATTATTGGTGTTTCTCTTTAATCTGACCGGCTACAGATGTTTTATGGACCTTTGAGCTTGTAAAAGATTTTTTTTGATCATTTTCCAACTGTGTTTTTTGCTTACTGTGGTGTTTTTCGATCAATATTGGTGCTGAAATTTGGAAAATATCTTTGGAATCTCGTCACGCAACTCGAAATACGCTACTTGTAGTGCGTCTTTATGGCCCTTTTGCATGTTTTTTATGTTTTTGTACTGCAAGATTGCCGTTTAATGTTGTTTTGCATGTTTTCTGTTGACATTGTTTTGTGTCTTTTTGCGTGTCTTTGTGGATGTTTTTTTGTGTGGTCCTTTTGCATACGTTGGTAGATGTGTTCTTGTGTCTTTATGGTCCTTTTGCATGTTTTTGTAGACATTTTGCCCTTTTGTACATGTTCTTGTGGTGTTTTTTTGTGTGTTTGTGGTCCCTTTGTGCGCCATTGTAGACATTTTTAGTGTCTTTGAGGTCCTTTTGCATGTTTTGTGGATGATTTTTGTCTTTAAGCTCTTTTGCATGTTCTTGTGGTGTTTTTTTTGTGTGTCTTCGAGGTCATTTGCATGTTTATCGTTGCTGAAATTTGGAAAATATCTTTGGAATCTCATCACGCAACTCGAAATAGGCTACTAGTAGTGCGTCTATCCAATAATGTGGTGGTGCCGTTTAGACTTGTAGAGTTGCAAGATTGCTGTTTAATGTTCTTTTGCATGTTTTCTGTTGACATTGTTTTGTGTCTTTGATGTCTTTTTGCATGTTTTGTGGAAGTTTTTCTTGTCTTCAGGGTCCTTTTGTGTGTTTTGTAGATATTTTTGCCCTTGTAGTCTTTGTGGATTTTTTTATTTTTTATTTTTATGGTTCTTTTGCATGTTTTTGTAGACATTTTGCCCTTTTGTACATGTTCTTGTGGTGTTTTTTTGTGTGTTTGTGGTCCCTTTGTGTGCCGTTGTAGACATTTTTGGTGTCTTTGAGGTCCTTTTGCATGTTTTGTGGATGATTTTTGTCTTTAAGCTTTTCTACATGTTCTTAAGATGTTTTTTTGTGTGTCTTCGAGGTCATTTGCATGTTTATCGTTGCTGAAATTTGGAAACGCAACTCGAAATACGCTGCTTGTAGTGCGTCTATCCAATAATGTGGTGGTGCCGTTTAGACTTTGTAGAGTTGCAAGATTGCTGTTTTAATGTTCTTTTGCATGTTTTCTGGTGACATTGTTTTGTGTCTTTGATGTCTTTTTGCATGTTTTGTGGAAGTTTTTCTTGTCTTCAGGGTCCTTTTGTGTGTTTTGTAGATATTTGTGTCATTGTGGTCATTTCGCGTCTCTTTGTGGATGTTTTTTTTTGTGTGGTCCTTTTGCATATGTTGGTAGATGTGTTCTTGTGTCTTTATGGTCCTTTTGCATGTTTTTGTAGACATTTTGTCCTTTTGTACATGTTCTTGTGGTGTTTTTTTGTGTCTTTATGGTCCTTTTGCATGTTTTTGTAGACATTTTGCCCTTTTGTACATGTTCTTGTGGTGTTTTTTTGTGTGTTTGTGGTCCCTTTGTGTGCCGTTGTAGACATTTTTAGTGTCTTTGAGGTCCTTTTGCATGTTTTGAGGATGACTTTTGTCTTTAAGCTCTTTTTACATGTTCTTGTGGTGTTTTTTTTTGTGTGTCTTCGAGGCCATTTGCATGTTTATCGGTGCTGAAATGTGGAAAATATCTTTGGAATCTCGTCACGCAACTCAAAATACACTACTTGTAGTGCGTCTATCCAATAATATGGTGGTGCTGTTTAGACTTGTAGAGTTGCAAGATTGCTGTTTAATGTTCTTTTGCATGTTTTTGTTGACATTGTTTTATGTCTTTGATGTTTTGTGGAAGTTTTTCTTGTCTTTGAGGTCTTTTTGCGTGTTTTTGTGGACATTGAGTCTTTGTGGATGTTTTTTTTATTATTTTGTGGTCCTTTTGCATATTTTTGTAGGTATGTTCTTGTGTCTTTATGGTCCTTTTGTGTGAGGTCATTTGCATGTTTATAGGTGCTGAAATGCTACTTGTTTTGTGTCTATCCAATAATGTGGTGGTGCCGTTTAGACTTGTAGAGCTGCAAGACTGACATTTATGGAAAAGTGAGCTTTCAGACATGAAGCCAGCATGTTCAGATAAACAGAAAGGGTTAGAGGATTTATTTGTAAAAAGAAAAATGCTGTTTTGATCACAAATGTCAGGAATTCTGATGCGTTATAGATGCATCAATGTTATTTACTTCTCCCACACAGACTTTTGACTTTAGTAAACTGCCTAAACCTTTCACATTTAGCTGTGTTAATGCTGTGTTGTTTCTGCCCTCCTCCCTGCAGACGGTCTCATCTCCTACAGCGCTCCAGAGGGCCAGCTCATGATGCCTCCCGGTTATCCCATCGCCAGCCTCAACGACTCCACGTACGACGGAGCTCGCGAAGAGAGGCAAGTCGCTCAAAAACACACCGGTAACGTCTTTCCCACGACTGTTTTCCTCTGTGACTGACGGCCATCTCGTCCAATAGGAGGCTGTTTGGCGGGATGGGTCAGCTGACGGACGGCGTCATCGGCCTGGATGACTTCGTGCTGACCCGGCAGTACCACGTCTGGCCCGGGTACGACTACCTGGGCTGGAAGAACGACTCGCTGGGAACTCAGGGATACGTGGAGATGGAGTTTGTGTTCGACAGGCAGCGAAACTTCACCTCCATGAAGGTCTGTCGTCTCTGATTCCTTTAACTGATCCAGTCACTGGTCCTTTATGTTTGTCTTTGTGTCTTTCACTTGAGTTCTTTTAATGCTAAACTCAGGTAAATGCATGTTTATTGTTGCGTTTTTGTGTCTTTATGGTCCTTTTGCATTTCTTTGTTGATGTGTTTTGCGTCTTTGGTGTCTTTTTTGCATGTTTTGTTAAGGTTTTTTTTGTCTTCATGGTCCATTTGTGTGTCGTTGTAGTTATTTTTAGTGTCTTTGTGGTCCTTTTACGTTTTCTGGACATTTCTTGTGTGTTTGAGGCCCTTTTGCATGTTTTTGTGGACATGTTTTGTCTTTAAGGTCCTTTTCCATGTTTTTGTGGACATTTCTGGTGTCTTTGATGTCTTTTTGCATGTTTTGTGAATATGTCTTGTCTCTTTGAGGCCCTTTTGCATATTTTGGTAGATGTGTTCTTGTGTCTTTAAGGTCCTTTTGCATGTTTTCCTGGACATTTTTTTATGTCTGTAAGGTCATTTTGCATGTATTTGTGGACATTTCTTGTGTGTTTGATGTCTTTTTGCACGTTTTGTGAATATGTCTTTTCTCTTTGAGGCCCTTTTGCATATTTTGGTAGATGGGTTCTTGTGTATTTATGGTCCTTTTGCATGCTTTCGTAGACATGTTTTGTCTTTAGGGTCCTTTTCCATGTTTTTGTGTGCATTTATGGTGTCTTTGATGTCTTTTTGCATGTTCTTGTGGACTTTTTTGAGTCTTTGAGGTCCTTTTGCATGTCTTTATGGAGATTTGTTTTATCTTGTCTTTGTGGAGAGTTTTTTTTTTGTCTTTATGGTCCTTGTGCTTGTCGTTGTGGACATTTTCTGTGTCTTTGAGGTCCTTTTGCATATTTTGGTAGATGTGTTCTTGTGTCTTTATGGTCCTTATGTGTGTTTTTGTAGACATTTTTTGTGTCTTTGTGGTCCTTTTGCATGTTTTGTCGAGGATTTCTGTCTTTAAGCTCTTTTTGCATGTTCTCGTGGTAATTTCTTGTCTTTGAGGTCCTTTTGCATGTCTTTCGGATGTTTTTTGTGTCTTTGAGACCATTTTGCATGTTTTGTGGACGTTTCTTGTGCATTTGATGTCTTTTTTGCAAGTCTTGTGAATATTTCTTGTGTCTTTATGGTCCTTTTGCATGTTTTCTTGGATAGTTTTTATGTCTGTGAGGTCATTTTGCATGTATTTGTAGACGTTTTGCTTTTAAGGTGCTTTTACATGTTTTTGTGGACATTTCTGGTGTCTCTGATGTCTTTTTGCATGTTTTTGTGGAAAATTTTTGAGTCTTTGTGGTTATTTTGCATCTCTTTGTGGTCATTTCTTGTCTCCTTGTGTCTCACTGTCGATGTTTCGGTTCTGTTTGGTGTTGCTCCTTCTGTCTTTATAGTATTTTAACTGATCTCAGCGACTTTGAAACAAGCAATGTTAACAATCACTGGATGCAGAAGCCTCGGGGGCCTGAGGGGTCGGAGGGACCTTCTAATCTAGTGACCCCTACAAATATGAGAATGTCAATACATTGCACCTGTTGCACGACCATGACGCGATCCGTTCATTCTCATGAGCAGAATCTGATCTTTTTGACCAGACGTCATCATGTTAAAGCCTGTAAAATTTGTTTCTATGATCTGATCCAGGTTCACAGTAACAACATGTTCTCCCGCGGCGTGAAGATCTTCTCCTCCGTCTCCTGTCAGTTTAAGCCCCTCCTTATCGCCAACTGGGAGGCGGAGCTCGTGGCGTTCAAGACAGTTCTGGACGACAGGAACCCGAGCGCTCGCTACGTCACCGTGCCGCTGGACCGCCGAGCCGCCAAATCCCTCCGCTGTCGCTTTTACTTCGCCGACGTCTGGATGATGTTCAGCGAGATCTCCTTCCAGTCGGGTAACGGACACAAAAACAAAACACAACAAACACACGTTCCTGTCGGAGCAGATAAATAAACCAACTTCCTGTTTGTCGTCCATCAGAGGACACCATACTGCCGACCCACATGACCCTGGTGGGGACGTCTCCTACAGCCAGCGAATACAGCACCGTCACAGCCGCCACTAACACAGGTGAGCTTTTACTTTACATGGTGTAAATCTGTTTTTCAGCAGTTAGAGGGCGCTGTTCTGTTTCTACTGATTGCAGGATGAAGGACTAATAAATAACAAAATAGTTAATTTACACTTAGTTTTATCTCGCTGCTTATACATTATGAAAAATAATTTAAAACAGAAATGCACAAAAAATTACAGCTTGGTAATAATCCATAGTAACATCGTAGCAATCCAGTAATGGAATTTTAATAGCACAAACAAATTACAACCAAGACTAATTACCTAACTAATTATAGATAAAACCTAATAAAATCACAAAAAAAAAAAAAAAATATTAATTTACATGTTGTTTTAAAGAAAAATAAATATAAAAACAGGCCAAAAACTATCAGTAATGTCCACATTGAGCATCTGTATTTTTACTGATAGTAATTTTTGTAACGCTTGACTATAAATCTCCACAAATTTTACTGTATTTACAAAAAAAAAAACACTATTTCACAAATATTTGCTGTTACCTCAAAGAAAAAAATGGTAAATCAATTTTTAAACTTTTTTTTTTTTTTTTACAGATTTTTCCTGTTTTTATTAAATTACATATATTTACTAGTAAAATCACAGTAGAAAGCCTTTACACGTTAACCATTTAAAAACAGGCTAAAACTGTAAATAATGTCCACATCAAAAATCTGTGTTCTTATAAATGCTCATCCATTCTTTTACAGTGCTTGGCTATAAAATTCTACAGTCTTTACTGCATTTAAATCAGCAAAAATATACACTTTCTATATTAAGGACTGAAAAAAAAACCTTTACAACGGTTATATTATAGATTTTGCCTGTTTTGTTAAATACAGATAATCTAATAAAATCACATTGTGGAAATGTTTGACTCACCTTCCAGCTGAACTCCACTAATTCATAGTAAAAAATCATGAAACCCTCGGTCTACATCTCTGACCTCTCTTCTCCACACCAGCGAATCCGTCAGCCAGCGAACCTCCAGAAGCTCCGGTCAACACGCCCGTCCTGATCGGCTGCCTGGTGACCATCATCCTGCTGCTGGTCATCATCATCTTCCTCATCCTGTGGTGTCAGTACGTCTGCAAGGTGCTGGAGAAGGTAACGAGACACAAACTGACGGTGAACTCAGTGGAAGCTGGGGATCGGCTAACGATGTGCTTTTATTTTGAAAATGCACAGCTTCTGTTAACCTGCAAAAACTAAAGATTCTAGGCTGTTTGAACAACAATATCTCGGGAACTATTAAAGATATAAACCTGAAATGTTCTCTATTATTTCTCATTGTGTCATTGATTCAGAATCTGAAATATCGGACAAGTAGATCAAATAATTTCTGATCATGGGTAAGTTGAAATATGACAAAAAACATTAAGTCGTCATGAAAACTCCCATCTGAGCACAGTAACAAAAAACTGATAAAGCAGAAGCCAACTAGTGATATTTTCTGAACCACATGTAGCTGCAGGTCACTGTTAGTGTGGAATTCCATTTTACCCATTTACTCCATTAGAAGTGCAAGTTAATCATTAGATCTATATATATACTCTTTAGTTTTAGTAATTCACCCTAGCCTAATGGTTCATTAATGTTTGAGTTTGGATCAACCAACACTCCACTGATGATTATTTCTTAAAGAGGGTCAGCCTGTCCTCTAATCAAGTCTCAGGCCTTGAGATGCAGAGTAGGACAAACGTCAGAAGACAGGGAGGCGCTATCGTATCTGTTCTAAAAGTACTGTACTGTAATCACCATCATACTTTGTCTTTTCTGGGTGGGTCGTGCCATACAGAGAAGAACCTTGTACCTGCTTTTGATACTCGCTTTTAAAAGTGGTCCACAGCTTCATGTGGGCTGAAATATGAATCAGAGCTTCTTAAACTCAAAGACAAATATTAGATTCCTGCTGTGTTGGGAGGAAATCAGATGACAAATGAAGAATCAAACACAGGTTAATAATGTGTCGTTGTGTTTTTCCACCTGAAGGCTCCACGTCGGATCCTGGATGAGGAGGTGACGGTTCGATTGTCGTCCTGCAGCGACACCATCATCCTGCAGACGCCTCCTGTACCTCCTCGGTCTGGACATCCGCCTACAGGTACGCCGATAGTTTTAATTCAGTTAGAAGACTAGAAAATGTTCCTATTTATACAGACATTTGATGGTAAATTAATAGTTTGATTGTAGGAACTGAGTGTCTTCATTAGGATGTCATTAGGATGGTCCTAACAAGTGGATGGAAACTTTTGTCCACAATTGTAAATAGAAGGTGCAACAGGTGTAGATATTTCCAGATTGAACGGTGAGTGAACTGCTGTTGGATCCCCAGATGAACAGAAAATGATTGCTCTATTGATTCTTGTTGTTTCCCCTCAGGTCCGGCCAACACCGACCCTCACTACGAGAGAGTTTTCCTGTTGGACCCTCAGTACCAGAACCCGGCGGTGCTGAGAAACAAGCTGCCGGAGCTGTCGCAGAGCGCAGAGGCCTCCGGTAAACTCACAACACGACACATTTTGAACTTTCAAAGGCACAAATCTCAGCCTGCGGTCAACTAAAAAACTAAATTTCAGTTTCCTTTTTCATGTTTTATCAGCCGTCTGTGGAGGTTTCTTGATACGTAAGGCAACAAACTGCAGGTAGACGTTATTCTGGATCACTGATGCCTCCATGAAGCTTCAGATTCATCCATGTCCACATGTTTAGTTAGTTTTTCTATGAAGCTGTGAGGCCTTCAGTAAAGAAACTGCTGCAGTCTGCCCCCTGCTGGCCGATAAAACCTGAACTTTCCTTCCTTCAGCTGTCTCTCTTCAACATCCTGAACTTCTCTGTATGTTTTCCTGAAGATGCTACATGCTGACTCTTCTTCTTCTTCTGACCTTCCAGCTTCTTCTCTCCTCCTCCTTCTTCTTCCTGTTTCCTGCTGCAGCTCTGCTCCTCGGTAATCCTCTCTATGACCTGCTCCTGCTCACTTCCTGTCACATGACGTCAGGCTGGCTGCGTGGTAAGAAGTGAAAGGTGTGAAATCAGACGTTTAAACATCTGTAGGAGGCAGCAGAACGGACGTCCAGAAGAACAAATCAGTTGCGCCTTTGATGCTGTTAATAAAAACCCCTCTAGAGATGTTTGTGAGTAGTTTTCAGGTCTCCCAACAGAGACGTTTCTTCACAGACGGTGTCTTGAAACAAGCTACAAGTCATTTTAAATAGAACCTGGTGAACCAATCATGTATATTTGTTTCACCATTTCACCTCCTTTCCCTCAATTCATGTCAATTTTATTCATAAAGCACATTTAAAACCTTAGAAGTCAAAAAGCTATACAATTATAAATGGCAAAGACATAAACACAATGACTATAAAGGCAAATATGAGTAAAAACAATAAAATTAAATTCAGAAAATGAAAAGATACGACACAATGAAGTCAGGGGGGTTTAGGTTTACTTGGATGAAGCTGAGTTTTCAGAAGTGACTTAAACATCTCAGCTGTTTTTGTCTAAAAAAAGTTTAACCTGTCCTTTTACCTGTACTCTGACAATGTCAACAAACACTTCATAAGCTGATTTGTCGCTTGTCATGTCGAAATAAAGTGACCTAATTTAGATAACTGTATGAGGTAAAATATCCTAGTATTTCACAAACTAGCAAAGATCAGAGAAAAGTCCATAAAATTAGTTTAAATTAGTGTTGCAGGGTTTAGTTGTTTTGTCTTTTCTTTCCCGTGAATCATCTCTTGACCTCTCAGATTTATCTCATGACCCACTGGAGGGGACTTGACCCTTAGGTTGGGAACCACTGGACTGAAATTCAAATAGTAACTGAATAAACATTGGAATACTACTACTACTTTTAGTACATAAAGTTAATAATGATAATAATAATACGACCACTTCAAATACTTCTAGCTGGAAATCTGGCACGTTAAACAAGTAAGCTCTGTCCGGATGCCATTAAGCCTCACATAAGTCTTTGTCATGGTGGCCCTTTGCTAGCTGATATGAACATTGTTTAGCTAGCAAAGGGCCACCATGACAAAGACTTATGTGAAGCTTAATGGGCCACATATCCTTAGTGAAAGGCTTGTAAAGCTCTGATGGGATGAGCTCATGTGACTTTTTAAAGGCCGTCTTTGACTATTTTACCCAGCAGACAGAAGTTAATGGTCTCCTGGTTTGCATTTGTGAGGGTTTCTTCCATTAATTTCCTTGATGGCAAGCAGAGAGCATTTTGGGGGGTTTAGCTAGTAAAGGGGCACCATGACAAAGACTTATGTGAAGCTTTATGGGCCACATATCCTTAGTAAAAGGCTTGTAAAGCTCTGAGGGGATGAGCTCATGTTACTTTATAAAGGCCGGGGTTTAGCTAGTAAAGGGGCACCATGACAAAGACTTGAAGTTTCATGGGCCACATATCCTTAGTAAAAGGCTTGTAAAGCTCTGATGGGATGAGCTCGTGACTTTATAAAGGTAGTCTTTGACTTTTTTACCCAGCAGACAAAGTTAATGGTCTCCTGGTTGGTATTTTTGAGGGGTTTTTCCATTAACCTCCTTGATGGCAAGCAGAGAGCATTTTGGGGGGTTTAGCTAGTAAAGGGGCACCATGACAAAGACTTATGTGAAGCTTCATGGGTTGATAATGAAGCCTTTTACATATCCTTAGTAAAAGGTTTGTAAAGCTCTGATGGAATGAGCTCATGTTACTTTATAAAGGCCGGGGTTTAGCTAGTAAAGGAGCACCATGACAAAGACTTGTGTATTTTTACTCAGGTAGAAATCTGAATGCAGCATTGTCGTATTGTTGCGATTATCTAAGTGATTGTGTGATTATGTTAATGTTAAACCAAAGCATTTCCCTCCCGCAGCGTGTGGCGGAGGCTACGCCGAGCCGGACGTCACCCAGTGCACGCCGCACCAGTGTTTCCACAGCAACGCGCCGCACTACGCCGAGACGGACATCGTGCGCCTGCA
>OMNN01092044.1:0-22613 GCA_900302755.1 Chromis chromis | reverse complement strand
GACTAATAGTGGTCTTGATTGCATTTGGGATATGACATTGACATGGAGCATGAGACACTGATTATTCATGTCCCTGTATGCAATAATGAGATAATTAAAACCCTTACTTCAGATTGAATAGATCTAAATGGATGTATTGTAGTTGCAGAGTAGAGAAGCAGTATCCATGGTCATGTTTGACACACTGTCAGAACATGTATCATCATCCAAAGAGAAAACTCAGTTTGTGTTTGTCCATCCATCTATCTATCTATTCATTAGCTATACCCAGATTATTCTGTAGACGCCCGTGGGAAGCTGGACTCTTTTCCAGCTGACACTTGGCAGAGATGTGAATATGTAACTGTGGCAGGTAAAAAATACTACAGCTAGTGTATCTTAATTTTTAAAAATCAGGGTAAGGCCTTATCTGGCTCATAACCAGGATACTGATGTTCATATAATGTACTCACAAGTGATTAGTCTTGATTTTGACATTTTTCTATTTTGTCTGTAAAATGTCAGAACATGGTAAATAATAACACTGAACACACTATCACTGATACAAAATAATGCAATAATATAAATCCTCAAATCTAGAAAGCTAGATCCAATGGATGGCTGCTATCTTTGGATGAAAAAGGACAAACTGTTATCACTTTTTAAAGGAAAGTTGACAAGGCAAGTTCTCATGATTTATGGAAGGTAGTATTGAAGTAAGGGTGTGTAATATTGATATGACTTCTGATGTGTGATACAATGGCTTAAAGAGACAGGCGGTATTAACAGACATTCACTGTATCTGTCCAGTTTGATGTTTGCATCCAGGATCTGGTGCGTTGTGTGGCTCTGACAAGGCTAGTGTACGGGGAGGGACACCTGAAACTAGCCCAGGCCCATGTCAGGTTGGCTAAAGCATATTTCCAGTTCAAAGGTAAGACTAAAAAGGTTCAGTGAGAATTTGCTATTACCTTACCTTAGACTGGATTTGAACTTGAAGCTATTTTTGCGTACCCCATACAATATATACATACAAAGCTCATTATGATCAGTCCATGTGTCTCGTTGCGTCGCAGTAATTTAGCTACTTTCGTAATAATTCATTCAATGTGTTATTTTGCTTGTTCCTCTAATAAACACCAAGTAATAAAAATAATTGCTTTTTGTATATGCTGTTAAGAGGACGTTCAGTTAGTTATTCAGTTTGTCAACATTGTTGTCTGTTCTCTAGGCTGGGCATTGCAGGCACAGGAGCACTCAGTCCTGGCCAGAGAGCTGCTACCTTTCTGCTGCTCCGTCACCTCCTGCAGACCTGAAAAGTTTGAGGTTCTCACATGTCTCCTGAGCATAAACCTCACACAGGGAGGAGCTTCACTTCTTACAGACAAATATCCTTTCCATGATAGCTTTGACTATAATTTATGAGATTGAACATGGATATCAAATAAAAAGCTGAAAAAGTCCTTGACTGGTCAACTTTGGAGGAGGCAGAATCCTCTTTCCTGGAGGCAGAACACATCCTGGAGGAGCTTCATCAACACAGTTCTATAAGCCAGGAAGAGAAGATAAAGGCTCAGTTGGAAATCTCCACCGGTCTATGCAGGTACAGTTGTAGGGGAAAAAAATATCCATCCATCCATTATCTACACCGCTTAATCCTCTGTAGAGTCGCGGGGGGGCTGTAGCCTATCCCAGCCGACTCGAGCGAAGACAGGGGACACCCTGGTCAGGTTGCCAGCCTATCACAGGGCTATACATAGAGACAGACAACCAAGCACACTCTCATTCATACCTATGGACAATTTAGAATAATCAGTTAACCTCAGCATGTTTTTGGACTGTGGGAGGAAGCCGGAGAACCCGGTGAAAACCCATGCTGCACAGGGAGAACATGCAAACTCCACAGAGAAAGATCCTAGCCGTCCTAACCGGGACGCGATCCCGGGGATCTTCTAGCTGTGAGGGGACGGTGCTCACAACCAAGCCACCGTGTAGCCCGGGAAAAAAATATAATAATAATATTATTTTTGAAATTATTTTTCGTAGTGCACAACAGATATGTGGTCAAAATTGAAAAGTAATAAATATGCAGTTGATTAGAGGCTTTAATCTGAAATGTCTTCCAGTATTATGTTCAAGCTGAGACAAATAACTTTGCACTATTCCAAATCAAAAAAAGTAACAGGTTAGATCTCCAGTGGGGATTCAGAGTATAGCCTGGACCATGAGCAATATCTGTTATCTCTAAATATTAGTTTTTCTAAAAGTCTCCTAGTTTTCACTACAATACTTTAAGTTTGTTTAAGTTTGGCCACAAGATGGCAATAGACTCCAGCAACCTTGCACAGAGTCTGCCTTTTACAATGTTTTTTTTCAGAGAGGGGGATTTTTGCTGACTTATTTATGCTAGTATAAACACCATTATTTCATGTTCTCTTGAAAACAGCCTCCTATCCAGTCAGGATTTCCCCTGTTATTGTCCAGTCCAATCAACGCTAAGCATGGGTGTTTTGTAATGATGCTTACAGACATGATGGGTGGGGTTGCTGCATGTCCACTCAATCAGTCGCTGATGGAGCAGAGGCACAGATAGAACTGAACGATTTGCCCTCTTTTAAAGCATTTCTTAACAAACTCTCTGCCTTTTATTCATTTCTTTTTAGCTTTGCCTTCCTCCTTTGTTCTAAATCTTCTTGGCTGCTTGAGAGAGTGTAAAGCCCTTAGGTACTGTGTTAAATCTCTGCTGATTTATATATTATTTATTAGTTTCTGCTGTTTTAGAATAGACAATTGTAACCTGATGGTGGTATTGTGCAACTGAGGTCCCAGGGGTAGTACTACGTGCTGAGGAAAAGATTAAAGAATTAAAAGGATCATGGTGGAGACACCTACACAAAGACCAACTGGAGTACAGATTGATGGTCTGTTACGGGAACTGTGTGGCCCAGGAGTAAAAAAAATAGCATCCACTTGTCACAGCTTAAATCACTGGTGGTGAAATTAGAAGCACAACTGGGAAAGAAAATATAGTCTTGCCAGGGTTTAGACCATCCTACTAATGTCTTCATGTTTATTTCGATCCTGTTAATCCTGGTATGTGAGACGACTACTTGGTATCAAAGGCATGCATCTCGACTCAGTAAATGGTTAATGCTCTCACTTCAATTCGAGAGCACCGGGGTGAAGTGAGCTACAGCTATAGGAATTTGTAAATTATGCCATCTTGATCTGTTTCAGAGAGTCAGAGTTTGTTGACATGATGTGTGTAATTGAAAAAATGTGCAGACTCTGGCTTGTGTGTAAGCTTACTAAATCTCTTTTGTTAGGTGATGACTAAGAATTTGGCATGCGTCTAAAGCTCTGTCAGTCAACACTGTTGTGATGGAGGGGAATGTTCCCACCAAAGCCTGGAACAATGAAGTAAGCTCAGCTCTAGCTATAGATCCTGGTCCAAACATTCTGCTCAGTTTGAGATTCACTCTCAAGGTGTGCACTCGTGATCAGTCAGTTGGGATATTTCTATCAGGGGGAGCAAAAGCTTTACTGCTAGGTTTACATTTTTGTTTGTGTGTGTGTTCTTTTATTCTCAGTCCATACCTGCTAAGATGACTTTTTTTTCTTTGCTTCATTGTGTCTGCTGTAATAAAACTGCAAAAAAATGTATAGAAATTCTCTCCACCCATAGCTTAATTTCCATGTTCATGCATCATATATTGGTGCACTCTGTTTACCAGCTTGTTGCAAATAGCGTTTGTACTGTTAGCAGTGGTACTGTTCCGCTGTCCTTATTGTATATGTAGGCTAATAACTGTATAGTGTATGCAGCATGTATGCTCTCATGCTTGGATCCAGTTTCTGGTTGATTTCCTTTCAAAAACGTAGCTATTTTCAATCACCCCGTATTTCAGCTGTAAAAGTTTCTCTGATTAGTTGACTGAAATAAAACCAGCAGGGACTCTGCTGTAGACGGCCACGGTTGAGACCAAACAGGTCGTTTAGTATATCTCATTTTCACTCATATCTACCTGAGGCACCCAGTAAAAAGCCCCATCAGTTAAAATGCCTTGTTTAAAGCACCATACGGTTTTGCTGAAGCAGATCGTTGTGTTTTTGTCCCTCTGTTTTCACTTTGGCTCGGCCTTACTGTATCATTTTCCAAATGAGAGCCCAGCAAACTTACGTCAACCGTTTTCTGGAAACATTTACAAAAGAGCGCTGTGTGGCTTGCTTGGCAACACATCTACAAATCCTTAATTATATTAATTCCCAGCAATGTGGACTCTTGGTATATTTCAGTGGGATGTGGCATATTACTGCTCCACCAGGAAGTGCGTAAGGATGTAGAGTGAATGAGAGGATAGAGAGGCATTGTGTCTGTTTGTCCATGCAGTCAGAATGGTAGGACTCGAGCCATGCTGGAATGTAGCTCTGCTTCAGCCATCTCTGCTGCCCTAAAAGGACCTGAAGTGCCTGCCCAATGAACACTTATGGGTGGGGCACTTCTACTATCCATCAAGGCACGTTAGGATAATCTTAGATTCATGGGAAAATTCGAAGAAATGAGCTTTCACCGTGTTTTTGTAACCTGCGCTGCTGGTACATAGCCACTGAGCCATAAATACCTAAATTCATGTGGTCCAGAGTTGTGAACATGACGTAAGACTGGCAAGCTTATATTTTTGGTTCCCACACATGATGGTCACAGTAAAAACATTTGATTTACTCATAATACTGGAAGGCACCTTAGATAAACCCTTAAATCAAATGGGACACTACCACAGACTGATTTTAATGTGTGTTGTGACTTGTCATTTAGAAAACCACATACAACCACTGTATACTCTGTACAGTGTGGACAGACTTCTGAAAGGGGGTTCCCCGTACTATTTTGTGATAGTAATGTGGCTACCGACTGTATAGTGGTGAGCATTTTGCCCTCTGACAAAGGCCACCCCCTTCACTGGAGAGCTGAATTAAATTTAGAGTCCATTAGACGGTTAGTGCCACAGTGTGATGGATCCCGTGTCCTTGCAGTGGATAATGCAACCATCCACTTTTCCGCCCTCGTGCTCTGTAGTAGCCAAAGCAACTCCATCCAGCATGACAGGAAAAGACTGGCTTTTGAAAGAGCAAAGAGCACATGTAGCTTAAAAAGAACACGTACACAATTGGGTGACAAATTGTTATAGATGCACTGAAGCTATCCTTGTTTTCTCAAGTACTGTGCTTAGATCTCCACCTCCCGGACTCCAAAAACATCCCCTAATTTAGACATCATGGAATGGGAATTCAAACACACTGAGGGGGTTAAGAGCAGTTTAATCCCAAAGGAAATTGAGTTGTGAATGCATGCAACCAAAAAGAGTTAGTAAAACAACTTTTCCCTATTATAGTCTGCACTGCACCAGGCTTTAACTGCAGACATCAGCCAAAGTCTTCCCCTCTCTGCAAGGCCTCATTTTGGCTAGACACAAAGTAATTACTTCAGTAACAAGTAACAGGCTCATAGCATTGAAGTAGCAGGTGTGTTGTTATACACTGTACCGTAAATGAATAAAGGCAAAATTTAGGATAATATTTTAATTATGCTATTTTTGGATTTAAAAAAAAAAAGATTTCAAATAATATTTTGTTGATCCCCTGCAGAAAAATCAAAATGCAGTGACAGCTACGGAATGTGTACTGCAGATATAATGGTTTCAGTATATCCTAGTCCACTATAGGCTTGTATACATGGCTATTGGTCACTGTCAAGTCATTTTGTCCACCAGTAAACAGAAGATGTATCCTTCTTCTATGATGGATTAACATGCAACCAATGTTTTGTGGACAGAATAAGGCAACATACTAAATTTTCAGTATATGCTATCACAATGGCCAAATTATAGAAGTTGTAAACATATGAAGGAGAACACTGAGCAACATCCATGTGACATCATTATGTTTGCCTTTTTGTCTCTAACAGCCAGCCTGTTTTTACGTCCTTTCTGCTCTATAGGGTCTATAAGAGACAGAACAGACCAGAGGCAGCCTTGAGCCAGTGTGAGAGGTCTCTGCAATTGCTGAACGATTGTAGTAAGCCAGAAAGGACTTGCGCTGTTTATAAGGACATGGCAGTCATTGAACAGGACAGGGGTCATTTGGACCGAGCCATAGAGCTTCTTTCCAAGGCAAGTAGCGTATCACTTAGACCACTTTCACATCACAAACAACTCTTCCGTATAACATACACAAACATGTGAGGCCTTCTTTAAGACAGTGCCAAGCTGTTTTATTAGGTAATGCTGCTACACCTCTTATCTGGTGGTACGTGATCTGTCTTATTTCACATTGTTGTTTCTGCTAGGCTCATTCCATTGCTATGAGTCACAACCCAGAGGAGCTAGAGGGGGCTCAGATCTCCCACAGCCTGGCCCTCATCCTTTCTGCTGCAGCAGAGCCCCATCACAATGGTGAGTCTATTCACATAAACAGGCTTGGCCTGAGCAATATGCACAAGGGGTTAATTAGGACTTGAATATCCCATTGTCTTCCTATATGTCAAATTCTTTAAGATGGTGTTATGGAAACTAGCCTTATAATAGTCTTTTGAAGACATGTCCAACTTCAGCCCTGTCAAAAATCTCTAGGCATCTCTGGTTGCTATGGAAATCATAACATCTGGAAACTGTGAAAAATTATCAGCTTGGGTTTATGGGGAAAATGATGATAGCAGTACAGGTTTCCAGAATCAGTAATATTATAAAATTATTGCCATAAATTAAGTTCACATGCATAATTTTTTGTGTTTTCCCCCATGCTGCTGTAGAGTCTGCAGGTCACTACTTTGAGCAGAGTCTAAGTGCATACAAGAACTGTGTAGGTCCACAGGATCCAGCCTTTCTTGCTGCCCAGGATGACTTTTGTCGATTTCTCCTCGAGAATGGACAGCAAGAGGTGACACACACAAACTAAAAATTTTTTTAAAACCAGCCACATTCAGATTTTCATTATTCTCGCGCATTTTCTTCATAGATTAGCACCACGAAAACGTTACCTCAGAGTCTATAATTCTCAGGTTGTTGGTTCAATTTGCAATAGCATGTGACTCTTTCTGCAGATGGTAAGAGATAATTCATCTATTTTTAATGTACTATTGCAGAAGTGTGTGGGGATCCAGAGAGCCTCTCTTCAGTCTAAAAGATCTGCATTCGGTGACTTGAGTGCTGAGGTAGCAGACACCCTTCAGCTCATAGGAAGTGTAGAGATGACTGAAGGCAAGATGAACCAGGCCCACAGGACAATGACAAAGGTAATTGTATGTTACCAAACACGCACAACAAACATAATGTTTTTCTTGTTTACCACCTCATATGAGTAATGCTGGACAGAGTAGTAGCTGCTGTCATTGAACGTGACATTGTTCCTGACAAACTCTTTGGGAATTTTTATTAAAGCGCCAGGAGTCAGCAGGTGTGGCCGCCTACACCAGTTAGAGGGCGAGAGGACTGTTGAGAATATACATAAAGAGTCCCTTTCATTTAGTGATGAGCTATTTCCACCATCTCTCTAGAGCTCAGTGTTATCAGAGTCGCATGCTAATCTTGGAAGGGTGCAGTGTGCAGAGCCACCCTCCCTGGTGTAAAATATCACACACAGTGACTTTGTGTTTCTTTAGTCTGGATGGACCCTGACAGATGGGCAACACAACTTTGGAAAGAGGATGGCAGTTTGCTAACTGCTGTCAATTAAAGGGACACTGACCCCAATTAGTTTAGTAGGCCATCATGTCCTTTGAAACAAAAGTGACATTCTTCTATCTTTGACCACACAGGCATCAAACAACGAGCAGCAACACAAGTTAATCTAGCCATGTTTCTCCTCTATAGTTATTAATGTATTACTTCATTCCTTATGTAACATACTGTTTTTGTTTTTAAAATACTATGACTGAACATTTGCCACATGAGATCACTTCTGCCATCAACTAAACATACTGATATACACCACGAAAGGGGGCTTGCTCCATACTAGTAATGACATGCCTGTAAATAAAGGAGCCTGGTTGCTATGTTGTGTTGTGTTGTTATTGCTATCTGAGTGCAGAGGGGGTCCAAGTATGACAGGGTACATCAGGGCTCAGTCTTTCGGCACCACGTACGACGAGTAACCTTTTTTAAAGTGCACTGACACAGAGCAGATATATCCGGAGTGTTTTTTTATGGCTGTCATCATGACACCAGTTGCACTCTGATTGAGTAACTTTTGCTTTTCCAGTGGAAAACTGGTTCGTACAGTCGATACTGTGCACAAGAGCTACTAAAAACAAAGAGAACAATGGTACCCACACAGACACACATTTGACATTCCCCCTTTCCTCTGAAGTACTCCTGAAAAAAGGGCCTTCCATTACATCAACCTTAGCAACAGCGAAAACATTCAAGAGGCCAGATGGATCTGTTCCAGATTACCAGTGTTTTACTTTCCCTGGTGAAGAGCGAAGCTTTTCACTCCCTATTTCCCTGCTTTTACAAAGTTCCCTTCACATCTTGCTATTTATGATGATTGCAGAAATAGCTGGCAGGCTTTTATCATATCTGTTACATCACTGTCACTCTTTGTGCGCACGTTGTGAAGTCATATACATGTGTTTACTGTTAAATGTTCTGACGTTTCTGGAGGTTAAATCAAGTAATACTTTCTTACATCATAGAGCCAAGCAATCTTTGCTCATTTCACTAATTTAATTTAATCAAATACATACGGAATGGAAAGTGACTCAGGCTGAGTCTCTAATTTGTTACCTACCCCTCAGATTCCCGGGGTGTTGGTTTAGAGTCCTTGCAATAAATCTAGGAGATCCCCCTCATTGACTTGATTCTCCGACTGGACAGCGCAGGTGTTATATAAACCTTGGACCGCTACAGTGGTTATTTTGGTATGTTTAGTGCATTCACATGTTGCTAGGAAGTGTTGCTTCCCCTCTGAGTATGAGTTGCCCCTCTCATCTTTCACTGACCACTCTCTCTGCTCTCAATATTATTTTTTTTAATTGTAGTGCCTGAAGATCCAGAGTTTGTTGTATGGTCCTCAGCACAAGAAGACGAAAGCCATACAGAAAGCTGTGGACATGCTGGCTCGGTAAATCTGCAGAACATGGAGTTATATTTATAGTTAATTAAAGTGTACTTCCTATTAAGACATTTCACTCTCCTGATAATAAATTGGCAATTAACAGTTTTATTTTAGTAGTATGATTAAGTTTCAACATGTCAGTGAAACAACAGACGTGTACGAATGCAGCTCGTGTTTTATTGATTCAACCATGTACTGTTTTTCAGGGCACCAGAGGTGGCTGAGAGACTGCAGAGGCAAGGTAGAAGGAAAACAATACCTCACACTTTTCCACTTGTACCACCCAGTGGTAACGATGATCACTCCATGTCTGACTCTTAAATTGTCTTTTCTATTTTTGTCACTACAATAATGTTAAAGGTTTGTCAAGAACTACTGATATACTGTTTATTGTGAAATGTATCTGTCTTTATAGTGCAGGTAACCTGCCACTGCCTAAAATCAGTTTGAATTGATCATTATGTCAACTAACCTGACTTGTTTTTGTCATTTTGTACATCAGGTGAAATAAGATAGCCTTAAAGAAATACTCAGACAAGACATGCCCACAATATGTTTTAATGATGTTAAGATATTAAGTAATTTTAGTAGGGGCTGGAACCAATGTCAACCAAAGCAAACTGTCATTTGTTCAATACAAATCATAATGTCAATAAAAACATTGATGTTGGTCTGTCCATTCCACATTCATTAAACACTGACAGACATTTTTTAAGAGATTTTCTGTATGCTTATGTATACAATTTGTTCATGCTATGAAATGGCACATAGTATCCAGATTCCACTGTGTACACACATATAAATATACAGTTTAAGTGCACCGATGTAATAGTGTTTGTGTTTAAATTGTTTGCAGGTAAGAAAATGTATGGAAAACCGCTATATCTGGGCACTTAAATGCAACAAATCCTTTGAATTCCGGTTTCTGTCTGTAGATTTGTGATTATTTCAAATGAATATATTAAGAAAAGCACTGCATTTCTGTTAGATATTGCATTTATGCATTTTTAACATAATGTCAAATCTGCAAAGATGTTGCTCAGTAGTTACAAAGTCTAAGTAATACAGCCATTTAGAGAAAAAGTCCAAAGCATATAGTGTAACCATAGTGTTCCATTTCTGCCTCTACAGCTAGTACACAACACAACAAACCCCAGTGAACGCTCAGTGCCACTAAGCTGATGATCCAAAAATAGTCGTAGTCATAAACACACTCTTAGGTCAGAGCAAAGGTGAATCCTTCAAGCCAACACTGTGATGGCCAACAAACGTGGACAAGCAGGACATGCCATACTCAACATACATCACAACCGGATGTGATTACATTTCACAATTACTAGACCTACTTAACTCATTAAGATTCTGACTACTGCTTATCAAATTGAAAGAAATGTTTGGAATTCTCAATGGCACAATCTGCAATTTTGAATTTCTAACCCACAATTACATGTTCAGACTAAATTGTTCACTTTTGGTAATGTAGAAATGTATGGCATTGGTACACACCATGTAAACATACACTTAGTAGAAACATGTTTCTCATAAACTGCGCTGCTTATGTAACTCCGATTTGGTTGAAATATAGCTGATTCTGTTTCTTTCAATTATTTAAAATGTGCCATTAGTTGTGAGTAAATAATCACTTTTAAGTGCCACGGTTAGTTCAAAGTTTCTTAAGACAAATGTCAAAAGACATCTTGTTTTTATCACCCCCACTATACTATACAAGCGTCACTCTGTTCTGTACACATTAGTGACTACTTCTTAAAACAAACCACTGTGTTCCTCGATCTAATACGTACTAACAACATTCCATTTTGTAGAGGTGCCCAAGACACAAGAAAAATTAAAGCTCCATTCTGCTAGTGGAACAGCACCTCGTGCCTCCAAGTGTCCTGTGATGGTCTACATAAAATGTTGACCAAGGACTCAACATCATGCCAAATACAGCTATGAAGTGATGGCCTGGTTTGTGGTATGCTGTAAACTGCAGAATGGGCTGTTAAAGCTGTACAGCACAGGTTAGTACAAAAATAGAGGGATCTAGAGAGGATAAACAAAGCTATTAGAAGATAACCTGGTAGTTATGAAAAGGTTAAACACACTAGCGCAACACACATCAGTATTGCCTATCATAAAAAATAGCTACAATATGTTGATGTTTCAATCGTAAGTTCATCTAGTCCTTATTAGTTAGTATTGAGTGTTTTAGTACTGCTGCAGTTAATACCAAAGAATATGTATTAATCTGGTAATTTTTAACTAAATAACTGAATTTTGCTCCAATATTACTCCAAGCTTTAGGCAGCACACTTTAAGTATAGTAAAAGAGCACACCAAAAATCACTTAGATATGTGTGACTGCAGAAATGACAGCATTATTACAGTGTGTGGACTGCAGCATTAGGATAACTCCTGTATGTGAACTTCAACATACAGTCATACATTGGCAACTGTTGAGTTTGAAAATATTTCTGACTTAAGTCTTTTTCAATCTTCTGAAGGGTTTTCAAGGTAAATTGTTGCAACTCTTTTCTCTTGAGAAACCTTCACTGGCGTCTCCAAGATGTGAGACTGCAGCTCTGGCTCTGAGGTACCCTCAGCATGGCTGCCCTGTACGTCCATCTGGAAGGTGATGGACTCCTCTGGCTGCCCCAGTTTAACGTATCTCTGAGTGATTTCAGATGTAGATTCTCCTTCACTGCCGAAGACATCAAAACCCCCACCATGAGAATCATCATCTTCAACAACTCGGATGCTGTACCCTCCTCCTGCCCCGCCCTGGAAGGCTTTCTCAAGCCCGAGGTTAGAGGATCTGAGAGCTGCCATGATCTGGTCTTCAGACAGATCATCTCCTGTATCCAGCAATCCAGACTCTTCCAGGCTTTGAGAGACATTTAGCTCTGCAACTATAGTCATAGTTCCATTGTCAGTTGACTGTTTCACATCGACAGCCACATTCTGTGGACTTTCACTGCTCACTTTTGTGAGGAAAGCCAGCTCCTCTCTCAGTGGACCTGACACGGAGCTTTGTAGCTTCTCAAGAGCCCCCTTCAGCTGGTCTTTGGGCTCCAAAGAGTCCTCTCTCAGGAACTCAAGCACCGACTCTTGCACTATAGGTGAGACACGAACCTCTTCTTCAATGATGCACTCTGGAAAACTATCTTTGACAAATAGGCGATCTCCCGACGGGAACTTGTATTCATCACTTTCCTCTACAGTCACTCTTCTCAGGGGATGGCTTTCATCTTGATAATACCTCTCATCTGACAGGTCATCTACAATGCCATAATGGCCATATGAAGTTATTCCACCACCGTCCTCAGGTTCAGAAAGATTGTCATCTGGTGTGGAGACAAAATACCCATGAGAATCTTGGTCATGGGAGAAGTGTGAGGATTCACTCTCTCTTGAGACCTCTTGAACTTGTACATATCCACCCTTGGACTGGTCTGTGCCGGTTATGGAGGATTTCATGGCATCATCATCGCCCCTCTGAGTGTCATGGGGGACATTTTCTAGCTCCTCGATTTGGAAATATGTCGAGGGTTCATAAAAACTAGATCTGGACTTCTGTTCAACCTCGAGCTCCTCATCACTGTAAGACTCCACCGGTTCCTCAATGATTTCCACATTGACCGACTTATTTTCTAGGTTTTCTCCTCCCTGCAGGCCACTTAGCAGATTCTTGATCATGCTTCCTGTCGCTGTATCCTTGATGTCCTCCAGTGAGACCTTCTTCACACCTTGACTCAGTATTTCATCCAGAGCAGAGTCCTCAGAAACATCCAGCTCTTCCTCCACTTTGGACTCCAGCACAATCTGTGTCTTAGTTGTTCCATCCTCCTGCTCAGTTTTCTCCACATGATATCTGATCTTTGACTCTCCTGATGAGCAGACCTTAGCATCTAAACCTGCTGGTTTGATCACTTTCTCAATTATCTCTTCTACAGACACAGAGTCTAAAATCTTTTTCTCACTTGGGCCTATTGTAGACTCTGTTCTTTCTTTCTCCTTGGACTTGTCATAAACGCTGCCTTTCTCTTTTTCATCTGACACTTGCTTTTTGCTTTCTGTCTCAGTTTTCATGCATTCGAGGTTCATCATTGTCGGTGAAACCACTTTTACTGATTTGGTCTCTGCTATTGAAGATTTGACGGGACTGATTTGGCTCTCTACTTGTTTGATTTTCACAGTTGTATCCTCTGCTTTTGTTTTCTGCACATTCTGACTCATTTGCGTTTCTCTTTGGCCGATTTGTTTATCTTTGGTGGCGGTAGCAGGAACCGAAGCGGCAGCCCGAGCTTTGTTAAATGAGATCATGTCCCTTCTGGATGTCGGACTCTGATGGCGAGTTCTCTCTGCAACTGAAATAGGAATGACCCTAGAGGGACTTCTGGACCCAGAGAGAGGCACAGGGGATCTTCCCAGGCTTGATGTTGGTGGTGAGTACCTTATGTCCATATGTTGTCTGGTGGTTAAGGTGGAAGCTCTTGGAGTGTAGGGTTGGGAAGGCATCTTGATATCTGAGAAGTAGTTAGCATGAATAATTTATGATGCATTGGCATTTTCTATTGAGTGTTTCAGAATAATATCTAAGCAAATTCTCATTTAACCAGGTAGATATAATTATCTGGTGATCACTGCATAAATAAAAATAACTGAGTAACACTTTTCAGTAATGTACCTATTATTCTTTCCCTCTGTTGTTGATTCCCCCTCCTTTGCCCATCTTGCAGACCTATTCTCTCACCTTCCAGGAGAGCCCTAAACAGAGAAAAGAGACAAGACAAAACACTCCTGAAGACAAATAAAGCAGCAAATAAGTCACGATAAATCAGACTACCCCCATATTTTAACAAAAATGTTTTCCCACGCATTTACAAAAAGAAATCAAAGACAAATACCTCACAAGACGGTGTACTTCATTCAGCTCTGCCATTTCAACTCTCTCAAACTAAACTCAACAGGCTTACAAGACGGTATGAATCCAGGACCTGGCCATATAGGGTAGTAATCATCAAAATCATAACAAGCCGCTGTCATCTAATAAATACTTTTGTAAATGCTGTTGTAAGTAGTTTAAGCAGCTCACCTTTCCTTGGCCATGCTTCAACAAGCTTACAACAGCCACAAGTGCCACAAAAAAAGAGCAACCTCTCTGGAGAGTGCCTTCCGAAAGACTGACCTAAAAATAACGACTACAATGCGGGGCAGACCACGCTTCCCAATGAATCCTAAAGCAAAAGCTGACTCGTGACACGTACAAAAACACATGCTGCTGCCACGTCTCTGAGCAAGCATTCTGTCTATTTAAAACACTCAAAACAAATGTTGTTGTGTGCCTGTAGAGAATCTACTATATACAGACGTAGTGTAGTAGTTAGTCTTTTGAAGAACCTCCTGGGAATTGACTTAATAAAATGTAGGTATCAATTAACAACTCTGTTGAAGACTGTTGAAAGACTGAAATATGAGGCAGAAGGTTATGATTTAACAATGGTAACTTCAAGGATATAAACTTCAAATGAGAAAATTCTGCTTATTAACCGCTTTATAAATAGCCTTGTCTTTCAGTAAAAATAGTCTGTTAGTATGTCGCCACGTGTGATCTGGTTATGTTATGAGCATGAAGACTAGATGTACTATGCTATAATTGGACAAGACATGTCTTATATAATTCATTTGGCTTCATCAACACAAATCACAGAGAAAGTTTTAACAACTTTTTTAAAGATGTATGTACAGTATGTGTAGTATTAATGACAGTATATGTCAGCTAATCATTTTCAGTTTATCTAACTAAGGGTGAAGTTCTTATATAAGAGCACTTAGTGCCAATGCAAGGAGGAAGTGAGCAACTGATTTATCCTAATGTGAAATTATGACATCATTAATTAAGTAAAGAGTAACTTCAGGAAGAGAGCGGTTTGACCAGTGATCTGCTCTTGAAAGCATGGAGTTATTTCTGAAGAAAGAGCATAAAACCTTTAAAGTTTAGCCATTTAAAAAAAATAATTCACCAAAAAATTACTTATTATGTAGAGCTATACATTTCTGTACAGGCTGTACTCATACCTGCCCTTACAGAAATCATATCCAAGCTTCTATCACTTATTGGTTCAACTTAAAGTTTGTCAGTTAATAAGATTTGTGATGCTCACACTTCTTAAACTAGACTAACATTTAAAGGTTCCACATTGTGCCACTTTTCAGAAAATTAATGAAAGTCTCACAGGTCCCCAGCATGTCCTTTAATTTTTCAGCTCAAAATACTGCAAACATGGTCAATTTTACCATGACTGTACTCTGGTTTAGCCCTGTTTTACACAGACTCTTTCAGTGTTGATAGCGTTAAATACAATTGAGTCGCTGCTGTCCACACCCCCTTCAGGAAGAAGACTCTCTCTGCCTCCGGGATCGACAGCATAGAACAACACAGGTGGCCACAAGGCAGCCGACATAGCTGTGAAATACCAGGACATTTTATCTCTTCTAACTTGCTGTCTGAGTGATCATTTTACATGGAAATATCACCATTTTCACAGCACCGTTGTTTTCAATTTATATGTCTGGTGAATATTTCAGACATTGTTCGACTTATAGTTTAGGTGCAGAGCAGCAGCTTAGAAATGCCTCTGAAGTGATTGCTGGTTAACATGTACTCTTAATGGTATGTGCTTCAGTCACTATTTCATACTCATTCTGTTGTATGACAACAGAAACAGAAAAACATATAAGTTAGTAAATAAACCTGGCAGACAGCAAGACAGCTTCTTATTCTAAATGGCTTACCTAGAAGCAGAGAGCAGGGAGAGGGTAGGATTATGCAAATTTCTTAGCTCAACGACTATTGGTTCCCCGCCGTCTAGTTGAGGTGGGGACTTGAGGAATGACAGTAGTACGTGGCTTCATATTAAAATGGATTTTCATCATATGAGACCTTTAAATCAACTTTACAAGAAGTGTTGAGCTGCTTTTTTTCAGGCACCAAATCCTCACTTCCCATATCTTTTATTCATAGAACACATTTTGACATCTCACAGTAGGAAAAGCACTGGTGTAAAAAGCTCAAATGAAAGATAGATAAATTTCATGTAGCTGCTTTGGTTTTTACCATCCTGTCAGTCACATGGTCAGGGCTGACTGGGACATCTGGATGTAAACTAGAGCAGATTTAGAAAAAAACAGTGCTTTTCCTACTGAGGCAAAATGTCTGTTGGGAATTGGCCTTTTCTACTCCGAGTGATGCTTTAAATAATTTATTAGTTGTTACTGGACGATGGACAAAATAAGTATAGGCCCATTACCTGTAAGCAGCCACCTCCATGCCCAGATCCATCTTCACCTGCAGAAGGTGCTGATGCTCTCTAATCTTTTCTCCTATAGTGTCAGCCATGGTGTTCCTCTCATGCTCCAGCTGCTCAATAATCATCTGGAGGGAAAATAAAAATCACATTTTCAAGTTTTCACTTTGCCCATAGTTTAATTTTACAAGTCTGTGGTCATCCCATTGGGTATTATGAGTCTTTTTTGCAGTTTAACTAAAAACACAGTAATCATTCAAATCTCTTGTTAACCATAAGTCTGTAACCACATTTTTTACTGCAGCCTGCACTGCTGTTGACAAAACTCTTTTTTTTTCTGTGTTGTGTCTCCAATTTTTATCTCTAATGCAGAAATATGACAAAATCAAGTCTGACCAAATATTAACAACTTCTTTTTACATTTTCCTGTAAAATTTGACACCCTTTATTTTAATTTTACCATGAAGTCTAAGACTGTTGGATGCTACAACATTGAAATCAGCCCTGCAGTGTACAGCCAGTGTTGTCATTTGTAACTGACCGACCTTACTTGGGGCTCCATCTTTAGGAGGCTAATAAGGATTTGTCAGTCTGACAGCTAATTGGTTTAAGTGGCTGGAGTAATTTAGCAGCTATAAAGTACTCGGCAGGTCGGATGCCGCTCGGCTAGTCAGGCTATTCAATCCTTTCATATTGAGGTCAAACGTTGCACGAAAGAAGATCCATGCTTTGGACAGTTATGGGAGCACAAACCTGCCAGGCACCACTTCATGCTGGTGTAATGCCTTTATGTAGTGAGGAGAGTCTGTCCCATGTGTTAGGATGCATTTACACCATAAAGATACATGATGCCACAAAACTAGTCATAAATCTCAACCTAGATTGTGAGGATGTAATATGTTTGGGGCAAGCTTTTAGGCTTAAGAATCAACCTGATACATAACAATTCATTTGCAGCAGCCATTCAGTGCTGCAGCTGCATCAGTGCCTTTAAGGGACAGTGGGTGTGGCAGGAGGAGAGGGACCAGCCTCTCCCTTCTCCTGTGGCACAGTGGAATAAAAGGGAGATTATTCTGACAGTATTTCTGATTGTTTTTATACTATAATATGTGCTAAAAATGCAGAATCTCTGGCTTTACTTCTTGTTTTAAATATTTATATACATTATATATATCTGCTCTGCTCTTTCATAATGGACTCACCTGATATTCACTTAAGTCCACCCGGAATTTGTCGTGCATATTCATCAGCTGCTCCTCCAGACGCACTTGGATCTGTCCTTGTCTTTCTGCCTCTTTGCGCATTTTGTCCAACTCGCACGCGTACAGCATCTTCTCCCTCTGCAGGTCGCTCATCCGGGCCTGGTCCGCTTTGATCGACTGCTCCATCTCTTCCACCTTCTGCTGGTACATATCGAAGGTCTCGATCCACCCTTCGGACAGACCCCTTGCGTACTCTTGCACCTCCTCCACGGAGACCACCGGAGGGCCGCGGTAAGTTTGCGTGATGATGGGGACCACCCGGGACTCCACCTGATGCCGGAGTTGGCTCGTTTGTTGCCTGTGCGCACCCTCCAAGCGCTTGCACTCGTTCTCCAGCTGGAACAGCCGCTCCTGGAGTTCGCTGTTGGTTCTGTGAGCGTGTTGGAGCTCCTTCTCGCAGCCCTTGAGCTCCCCGCTGATGTCCCTGCACACGTCGGTCTGCTCGCTGCACAGAGACTGGACCATCTGCAACTCTCGCCATAGCTTCTCCCTCTCCATCTCCGCCTGGGACTTCTCAAACGACAGCTGCCCCACCATTCTCCGCAGATCCTGCATCTCTGCTTTGTACTTGGGCTCCCGGTCATCGCTCCTTACCTGTCTGAGTTTGTTGATCTCGGTGATGAGATGCGCATTTTCTTGCTCCAGCTGCTTCGTCCTGGACAGATACTGGGCAAGTCTGCTGTTGAGCTCCTGCAGCTGGTGTTTCTCGGTCTCAAAAGTTCTCTTGAAAGGAAGCATCGTTGCATCTAATGGTGAAAAAAGTGATTGTTTTAAAAAAGCAAAATGCAAAGCGTGTTTTTGTGAGTTGTTCAGGAGACAGGGTGTCCCGGTGTCATTTGCGTGTGCGTCTGTGGGCGCAACTGTGATGTAATTTGTGAGCGGTGGCCTTTGACAAGTGCAGGAGGAGGAGGAGGAGGGCGGGTCCTGCCTGCATCACAGGAGCGTCCCGGGCGCGTCCGAGCCCCTGGCAGATGTTATGGTGCGTTTAGGTGCTGTCTGAAATAATAACATTCTGCACTGACAATAACCAAATTAGATCTATATGACTAAGAGAGTTCAAACTTTACCAAACAACAACAAACAAACTAAAAAGTCATACTGGCCCAGTTATATGTCCTTATATCCATATTTTCATTTTGCCTTTAAATCAAGCATCATGCCTAACATACATTTACCCCCCATATACCTGCTATATATAAGGGAATATACACCGATCAGCCACAACATTATGATGACTGACAGGTGAAGTGAATAACATTAATCATATTGGTACTATGTGGTGTTCTGCTGGAAAAACGTTGGATTTTGCCATCTGTGTTGATGAGACTTAGACACCCAAATAAACATTGTCCCAGAAAAAGCACACTCCCTCATGCAAATGGAAATCCCAAATGTCACTGGCCTAACCCCGCAGGAAAATGCACCCCACCACATGGCAAAAATATCAAATAATCAGGAACATCTTGAGGAACATAACAATGGCCCAAGATGTTGATTTGACCTCCAAACTTCCTAGACCCCATTCTGATCAAGCATCAACAGGATGCAGTGGAACAAGTTTGATTGACAGAGGCCCCACTGCACAAGCCAGAGTACCCAAAGGATCCAGTGCCAACGTCCTGGTGCCAGACCCCATAGGACACCCTGAGAGGTGCTCTTGTCCATGCCCAATGGTTCAGAGCATTTTTGACCACATAAGGGGGACCAGCACAATATTAGGCAGGTGGTCATAACGTTATGTCTGATCGGTGTTTACAAAGCCCATCCATTTTCAGTTTCAGTTGGCCAGTATTCAGTTGTACTCTGGTATTTATCTGATATGTGTGCTTGTGTATCTAAACTTAAACCTACCAGACCTGAACAGTCATCATGACTGTAAGAAAATCAAATGTATGCTTTTCATGGGCCTAATTCATTAACTGACCTACGCTGAAAACTTTACAAAATGGAGACTAAATGGTTGGATTTAGAATTTGTTAAGTAATTGTTTGAAAAACACAGTTTGGGTTGTACTGATGTTTTCTTGGCGTAAAATAGTTATTTCTGAGTTTTACTGATGAAAAGTGTCCACAAATATAAGGAATGTGTTACTAATGCTGTAGTGACTTAATAAAAACTATTATGTTTTGGTTTGGGGACATTAGTTTTAGAAACAAGATGGTGACCGGGCTATAATTCATGAAATGCTTGAAAAATATATTTTCGATTACCATGGCAACAGTGGATAAGCGTTCAAAGGAAACGTCACGATGTCAGAACGTACAGGTGTGTTTTCACTCCAAGTCAATCAGAGGGCTGTTCTGCTGTTTTATTACATAACTGTGTGAGTGACTGTATGTGCGCATCCTGAGTCTCCTGCACGAGCTTGGATTTCCAGTTTCTAACCTGGTGAATAATGAGAGGCTGTTATGTCACAGAATATCTCAAATGTGTGTGTTTATTTTGGAGGATGACTGTTGGTTGAGCATGACTTAGTCAAAGTACCCAAGGTTCAGCGTGTGTACTTGCGCACACGGTTTAGTGCACTGCATCTGGTTGAATGTCAGTGTTTTATAGCAGTGACAGCGAAAATGTGGCTTCATAATAATAATAATGATCTAACTTTTATTGATCCCCTTGGGGAAATTACTTCTCTGCATTTGACCCATCCTATTCAAAGTTAACCTTAACTATACATTGTAGGAGCAGTGGGCTGCCACGGTGCAGCGCCCGGGGAGAAGTCAGGGGTTAAGGACCTTGCTCAAAGGCCCACAGTGGTGGTGACTGGGACAAGCGGTCACTCTCACTTCCCCACCTCAACCTCTTGCCAGTCCGGGGACTCAAACTGGCGACCCACCGGTTACAAGTTTGCCTTCACAAACCACTAGGCCACCACTGCCCATGATTGTAAAAACACAGTAAATATCCTAACTCAAATAAATAAACCAACATACTTTTTCATGATAGATTTTGCAGAGAAATACTGTAATTTTAGAATTATTACATCAAACACCACAATAGACCTAAAAGATCTGCAATTTTATGTTAGTTTTTTCCCCAAATTATTACAGTCAAAAACTTTTAAAAAAAAAGTTCAAGATTGATTAAAACAATCTTATTTTGGAGGAAGAATTTTACTCAATTCATTCAAATGAACAATTGCAAATTCAACCAGTTATTCACAGTAATTCTGCAGAGTCCTCAGGAGGAATATAAAAACTAAAAATGTTGCTTCTCTAGGTTACCAGGTGACTTATGGGCTGAGACTGACGCCAGAGTTTATAAAAATAACAGTTTGATTTCAATAGATGACGCTTCATGCATGTTCATGCAGCAGAAGTTTAAAAGTCAGTTTGTTTCTGTTTCTATTATTTATTTTATTTTCTGCATGACCAACAAAATGCATGTGGATTTGCAATGCAATGCATATCGTGAGCTCTTCTGTACCTGCATGGCTTCGTTCAGTGGCATTAGTAACATACAGCTCAACAAGTTTGTAGATTTAACATATTTCTTCAGCTGAGTCCACCTTAAAACTCATCAGTCAGTCCACTACAGAGGTCTTGCTTTGCCTGTCATAAGAGCAGGAAGGGTTAAGAGGAAGTGAAGTTTTGCAAACTGCCTTTTGACTGAGAAGCTGCCTGTGCATCACATTACATATTTTCATTTCACAGCACGCAACTGCTTACCCTTGACCTCAGTAGTCTGTGCTACCTTTTACCCAAAGAGTTTTTTTTTTGTGTAATAAAGGGTGAAATACAAAATCTCCGTGTGCATTAGACTTAGGTTCCTTGAGGCAAATGGATTTAAAATAAAGCGTCACCACAGAGCCAAGAGGCCAAACAGCAGTGACCATCACTTGTCAGTTGTCCAACATTCTGTGTTCCCAAACCTGACACCTTTTCACATCTTTTAGTCTTTTAGACTGTTAGTCTCTAAAAACAGTCCCACCCAGTTAGATAAAGTCAGCCTTCACCAGTTCACACAGATAATGAGATGAGTGATAGCATACCTCAGAAAAAACACTTCCTCTTCTTTCATTCCTTATTTTCTGTCAAATGTTGCACAGGAAGCTTTTTGCTGTTTTGTTTTTTTTGTCACACCAACTGCTAGAAAATTCGGTCAGCAATTTCTATCACTGACTAATAGACGTGAGGTTTAGTAGAGGAAGGTGAAACCTACTGACCTTATTGAGCCACCAGCAGTTTTTATTGAATCAGTCAAATATCTCAGCTTCTACTAGAAGTACAAATAACCACAATTAAAATGCAGCATGTAATATTTCATGGAATTCTATCCATACTTGTTAACATAGGGGAATAAGAATTTATTGTTTCAACACATGGCATTTCTGCAACAGAATGGATGCCATGAAACAACCAAGTATGACTACATTGGATATGATATTGGTTGATCAGGAGTGGGGTCATAGTGTAATGAGGTTGCTGATGCTGCTTGTCAAATGTTGTCCCACTTTTCCTGAAGGGCTTGGTGAAGTTGGCTGACAATTTCGGGGACAGTATTATGTTGTTGGACATCTTAGAGCATCATGTGGCAGATTGTCTGTCATACTATGTTGTCTGAAACACTTTCTTAGACGACAAATAATGGAGTTGTGGACATTGAAGTAACTGATTACGGCACCAACTAACATGGCAGCATCCAGCAGGCCAACAGCCTGTTCTGGGCCCGTATTCACAAAGAATCTTAAGGCTAAAAGTAGCTCTTAGTGACGTCACTTCCGCCGATTTTAAGATTTTTCTTAGAATTTTCCTTTGGTAAGATAAAAGCTATTCACAAAGCATCTTAAGCCTTAAGAGAGCTCCTAAGGTGAAAAAATGTTAGGAGTGGGGAGGAGGACTTTTAAGAAGCCTAAGAGTGACTTAAACAGACAAGATGACGGAAAGACCGAGAGGAAGGAGAGATATTCTCCGTCACGCTACCGGCTCGATCGTGCAGAGATAATGTTTTG
>OMNN01092036.1:0-10955 GCA_900302755.1 Chromis chromis | reverse complement strand
TGGAAAAAGTATGTGAACCCTTGAGTTAATGACCTCAAAAAAGCTAATTGTAGTCAGGTGTTAGCATACCTGGAGTCCTGTTAAGAACATGAGTTTGGAGGTGTGGACTAGAGCTACTTTGACCGATAAAAAACACTCAAACTTTTTTAATCTGCTCTGAACAAGAAAAATGCACTGATGTGAGCCATGCCTCGCCTAGAAGAGCTTTCAGAGGATCTACGATCAAGAATTGTTGATTTACATACAGCTGGAAGGGTAACAAAGTGATTTCAAAGACTTTAGAAATTCACCAGTCTACAGCAAACCATCTACAAATGGAGACTCTTTGGGACTGTAGCTACTCTACCATTGAAAAACATTGAACCAGCAGGGTGTCTTTGGCAGGAAACCATGAAATTCCAAAAGGGTTCACATACTTTTTCTTGCAATTGTATATAGCTCCTTTCTACCTTAGTGGTACTCAAAGCGCTTTACAATGCATTTCTCATTCACACACACATTCACACATCAATGGCGACAGACTTCCATGCAAGGCACTAATCTGCCATTGGGAGCAACTTGGGGTTCAGTGTCTTGCCCAAGGACACTTCGGCATGTGGGGGGGACCAGGGATCGAACCGCCAACCTTGCCATCAGTGGACAACCCGCTCTACCACCTGAGCCACAGCCGCATTATATACCCCAATACCATCAAAGCCAGGGGTTTAAATGTGCTGGAGCCCACTGCTGGGCTTTGCTTCCTTATTTCACAATCCTGCCAGACTTCAGCGCTGTCTCCTTCAGTAAGACATCATTACTAACTCACATATAACTTTGAAATGTGTTTTCAGACAACATGCTGTGCTGAACAAACAATTATAGAATGTTGTCTTTTTTCCTCTTTTCTTTTTTCTTCCTTCTTGTTTTTACTTGATCAAACTGCTGCAGCATCACACAGCAGGAGGATCCTTGCTGCCTCCAAACTCAGAGAGACAATTTACACAGGTGGCGCAGCAGCGGCAGCTCCATAAATTATTTACACCTTGTGTCATTGTGATCTTCCATAGCCAACCTAAATGCCTTTTTGCAGAGCAAACAGTTGAGTTGTTGTGTTCAGATTCACAGCTTCTGAAGTGAAATGAAACAAAGTGGGTGAACACAGCAGCCATGCTCAGGATAAACCCTACACCATCAGAGCTGTCCGTACATTTTTATTTTCAGCAAACATTCAAATAATATTTCCTTGGAAAAATAACAATCTTTTTTTCTGGTTTATCAAGTTTATCATTACAGAGAGTTTTCAGTTTTGCATTTTGTAATGCGACAACATTTGCAGCAGTGGAATGACTGCGTGCATGAAGTTATCTGATCAAAAAAAGTAAATAAAAAATGAAGCAGCAAGCAAACAGCCTAATAATGAAAAAAAACTAGTCATTTTACTTCAGTCAGCGCAAAGATATAGCTCTATTTTTATGAAGGCAAGAGTGTCTGTTTCCTCAATCATCAATTAAATATGAATAACATTTTAAAAACTCCACAGTGTTTCAAAGAGGTGAACGTTTTTTCTTCAGATTTCTTCAAAATGTTGCTTCATCAAGTTTGCTAAGATTACAGAAAGCATGGTATATATATATATATAATACAATGGAGGTGGATGGAATTGTTTAATGAATGACATTTAGAAAATGCAGCTGCGATATCTCTTTCCACAAACAGTGTTCTTGTCACTTAAACCACATTTACAGAACACAGTTTTCACTAGAACTCCAGTACTTTCAAGTGGAGACATTGTGACTATTTCTACTGTCTGCTGTCTGGTCTTTGAGCCCCAGCCTCACTGGAGGAGGTCCCCCTGCACACAAATCACAAAACCACCCCACAGCCTACAGATGAAACCCATGCAGTCACCCCCACTGGTTAAAGTATATATCACTACTACCCCTACAGATGTATTACTGCAACTTCTACGGGATAAATATATATCTTGAATGCCCTCATGGTTACACACACGATAAATATGTCTCACTAATACTACAGTGTAAATATATTCCCCAATATCTTCACACACAGGATGAACATGTTTAACACTACACCACTACTATCCCCCAGCTGCATGAAATATGTACATCTCTGATGACCGATGGTCTAAGTATGTATTACTACTACAACCTCAACAGCTGAAACAGTTTAAATGCTACACACACACACACACACACTGCTAACTCATGGCTAACCGTCAGGTAATGTAATACTGCCCTCTTGTGGATAGTCCCTCCCACCAACTCCTGCATCAGTGGATGGCAGCACTTGTTCTTTGTTTCATCTTGAATGTGTGATGTTTCCCCCGCAGGACAGAGTTGGAGCTCTAACAATCATTCTCATTGTCAGTCAATTAAGTTTCTTAGTCAAGTAATTGTATTTCCTTTCAGCTGACTTTACTCTGTCATATAGAATATCTCACAGACAACTGATTTAACTTTCACCAAATAGCCAACATGCGACCCACAGCTGCACACTGCAGAGACCGCCTCACACACAATTTGCAAAATCTCTGGTGGACGACATGTTTACTGTTGCCTTGCAGGTCTTTTTGTTCAGCATCTCACTGGTGTGGATCGGATCAGCCGAGCGGAGGAGGGATGCCTTCCGTGTTTCTGTTTCTTTACAGGGAAACATAATGATATAGAATTAGCCTGCAGGCTTCCTACCTGCCTGACAGAGCAAAGCTGCATCATCAATCTGAGCAGAGGCAGCGAACAGACCGGCCTTTAATCTGCTGTATTGTTCCTCTGACATGAAGAAGCTGAGTGTGCGTGAAGAACAGAGTGTGTTTTAGTAATTACCATTTGTCTCTCCGTGTATGTATGTGCAACAAAAGGTGCTATTATGAACAGGAAATGAGCGTGTGTGAGTGTTCCATTCAGTAAAGATGAGCTGCAGTGATGAGGAGGAAGTGGAGGATAGAAGGCTGGACTAATGCAGGATAACTGCAGTGTGTTTTAATAGACTCACTGTTCTGTTAAGAGTTTGTCTTTTCTTTCTTCAGATAAAGCATCATCAGTCTCAGGAGGACGGCTTGTGATGCTGCAGTCCAGGTATGAGGATAGCACACTGGACACTGGAGCCCATTAACACATGAGGCGGGGTTTAGCCTACATTTTATTAGTGTCAGCAAAAAGCTTCCTTACCATAAATATATGTATAGTTTCATTTTTAGAAAAGGCAAAGTCCTTTTCTGAAATAGCTGGCCACTGTAGTTTTTAACAAACGTCACTGAAACTGGGTGAAAAAGGGGATTTGTTGGGGACACGGCTCAGCAGCGTATTGATCCATATTGGGTGCTCATATGAGAGTTCAGGCAGCCAAATGTTAGCAGTGGGATCAGTTTAAAAACACAGTGATGTGTTCCTGGTAATGAAGGAATAACAGCCGTCGACTCAGTGATGTGTTACAGCTCTTGGACAACAATGGAGCTCAGTGGCATGGAGGCATAAGCTGTATCAGGCCTTGGATACACAGACAAGACTCACTTCATTGTTGGCTTTGTTGTATTAATGGAGTTTACAGACATTAGGAGGATGTAGAATATATCCAGAATTATTATTTAACAGTAACTCTAATCCTCACCCCCAAAACCCACCAGCAGGTTTGAAAGACCAAACTTAAGCCCTGTCAATGTTAAATGGTCTGCACTTATATAGCGCCTTTTTCTACCTTAGCGGTACCCAAAGCGCTTTACAATGTGTTTCTCATTCACCCATACACACACACATTTACACACCAATGGTGACAGAGCTTCCATGCAAGGCGCTAATCTGCCATTGGGAGCAACTTCAGGTTCAGTGTCTTGCCCATGGACACTTCAGCATGTGGAGGGGGCCGGGGATCGAACCGCCAACCTTGCCATCAGTGGACAACCCGCTCTACCACCTGAGCCACAGCCGCCCTGTGCTGATATTCTGTGTTGTCTTCAGTTGTTAAATAAAATTAAAAAAAAAAAAAGTCTAGTCACCATAATAATAGGTTTAAACTGAGGTGACACCAGAGGAAAAGGGTATAATTTGTATTAATGTTGGAGGAATAAGGAAGCACACAGTTTTAAAACTCAAGGTATTTATGTCCTTTTCCATGTCTTATTTCCTTTCCTCTTATTATGAGGCAAATAAATCCTTATAAGGCTGCATTCTGTTCTGAAGCAGTGACAGTTTCTTCTGCAGTTAGTTTTTGGTTTTGATTCTAGTCGCATTTGGCACACAGTGAAACATTTTTCTAGAGTTGATGAAAATGTGCAGATTAATGTGAAAAACGTTGAGTTTCAGCAGTTTTAAAATGTACACTTCTACAGCATGTGAAGCCTTTGTTTACCATCAATACCATCTGTGGGCACTTGGAAAAAATGTTGTACATGTTGATTCCATTTTCTTTTTTGAGACAAATCAGAGAGATTTAGCTTTTCTTTGTGATTGTTTATGGCATCATACCTGTATCATACTGCACAAAAGACATGTTTTACTTCACTCTCCTTTCTAGCCATGGTTGTGCTGTTTCCATAGAGGTGCAGGACTTTATGTTGCAGAGAAAAATGAGTTCACAGTGATGAAAACTGTAACGGATGCAAACGCTGCCTGGAGCGTTAAGCTAAAATTGCACATACTTTACATTACAGTGTAGGTTTTTAGACTGATTGCCAGTGTTCTAATTAATTTCCACTTCATTCATTACACCATGAAATTCTGTCGACGAGACTCAACACATGTCAAATAATTGGGCCCTCACAGTGAGCAGTTGCTTTTCCAGAGTTATTTTTTGTCATCTTATCATGCAGTTAGGAGCTGTGACCATTTACAAAACTCTCCTGGGTGTTGAATTAAAGCTTGAATATATTTTTTGAATTAAGAAGTCAACATTGCTGCAGACTGGAATCACAGTCTCTGTTTGCATAAATAAAGTCAACAAACTGTTTACTGTGAAGTATTAACATTTACTGTGTATTTTAATGTCTCTTATTTGCTCTTCATAGAGCGATGAAATGAACTGAAACCAATAGCTGCCTGGTGCTAAAAAGCTGATGGTATGATTTAGAAAATGGTCAGCAGTAAATTAAAGCAGTGCCTAGACAGTTTGAAGTGAATTAGATCTGAGAGGCATTTGTCCATTAAGTATTCAGACTGCAATAAGACAGATGTGATTTCCCACAGAGCTCTTTCTCTTTAATTGCTTCTTCATAGACTGTGTAAGATATCAGAACATTTTAGTTTCACTGATTGTAATCAATAGGAAAATTATTTGATTTGGAACCACAAACCTTAAAAACGATTTTTAAATGCAGACCTTTGCCTTTAAAAAAAAATCTTATCTTGAAACAGCTTTACATATTCAATTCAATTTTATTGATATGGCGCATATTTTTTAACATATGTCATCACATAGCGCTTAACATAGTAAGGAAGACCCAAAATCCAAAGTTGCTTTTGGATTCTCTATGAGCAAGCAGTCAGCGACGGTGGGAAGGAACAAAATAAAAACCTAGGATTGGGAAACCTCCAACAGAACCAGGCTCAGGGAAGGCGGCCATCTGCCTCGACTGGTTGGGGTGAGAGTGGGGATGAGGGGGGAGGAGATAGCAGCTCCATACTACATTCACCCCTTATGTTAGCAAATTCTGATGTTAAAAAACATTTCATCATTTCATCAAGTATGTATTGAAGAAAGCAGTCTAACATTGCAGCCTACCTGGGGATTTTTTATATTTTAGTCTATGTTTGTGTCCTGGAGATCCATATAGCTTGAGACTCCTCTCATGTTCACTTTGCAGATCCTTCCAGAAACAGAAGCTCACATCGGTAACAGCTGGGATGGAAGATGCTTCCAGAAGACGTTGGCAACATGAGCTGCAGGAACTCTCCTCTACACCTGAATTCATCCATTACTGTCAGTTATGTTGTACCATCTTCAGTTGTGGTTTCCAGTCTACGCTGATGGTAAAATCTCAGATGTATTCCTCACACATGATTGGCTCCAGTGCTCTATGTTAAAAAATATTGTCCCATGGGAACATATATTTGAACTTTAAAACCATACTGGGGTTTTTTAGATGATCGCCATTGATTTTAACTACAGTAATATCAATATGCTCTAATGAACTTACAGCAACTTTAGAATTTCTTCAGTCAAATAACTCATTACAGTGAGCAGTTTATTAGATTTCATTTGGGTCTCTCCTTAGTAATGCCATCAAAGGTGGGTCAACATCTTTGTATCAAACAAAATACGTTTAATTCATCGGCTGCAAAGTTAACATCGGACAGTGGATTTTTTCTCTTTGCTTTTGGCCTGATTCATCCCCTAGCCATGCACTCCTTGCTGGACTCCTCTCTGATCACCATTAATGAAGTCAGTTTGGCAGCAGCTGGCAGCTCCTTATCACACAGTTTATTTTCATCAGGCCTGCTTTCATTATGTGTAACCAGCTGTGTACAGGACTGCATTATAGTTCTGTGTTAAAGCCTCAGTGAGCATAGTTTTATGACTCTCTGGGTGAATTACACTGTTCAATTCACTCAGAAAAACAGTTATGAAGTGATATATAGACTCTGACAATTTCCTGAAATGAACACTAGCTCAGAGGGGAAATTGCAAGTAGTGGATATAAATAGGAAGGTTAGTTTAATTAAGTTTTGCTGAAACTTTAGTTGATCACTTGATACTGCTTTGTTTAGGTTGGCAAACAATTTATCAAGTAAAACTATTACAATACATTCAGCAGCTAAATCAATGTCTTTAAAATTAATTTTAATTTAAAATTAGCTGAAAGCTCAGTTTTTAATGATTGGATCTGCTCTTAGTTTGTTTCACATTAACTCTTAAAGCGTTAGTTTGGAATTTTTTAAGTGGAATTGTAAGAGCTACTTATCCATACTTAGTTCATTGCTTACATTAGATTGCAGTCGGCACATCCCCAGTTTGGACAAGCAGCAGTAATGGCATAGAAACTAAGCAATGAAATGCTGTGGAGGGGGACAGCAGCCAAACTTATTTTAGCCACCTAAAAGACCCAACTAAAGAGTCACTATCAGTTTATGTGTATGCTCTGTTTTAAATATTTTCACTGCTTTACCTTTCCGTCAGATGGCTGTTCTTGACAGGAACCTGCTGAAAAGGGTTGTCTGATGGCAAGATAAAGCAGTGAAAATATTATAAACGTACTGTACACTTAAAATAATAGAGATTTTTTGGGGGCTATGCCTTTCTTTCTTTTCTGTCCACAGCAATCTTAGTTTCCATGTCAGTACTCCTGTCTGCTTCTCCAAATTGTGGCTGTGCCAGCTTCCATCCGTACACTGACTATGGAAAAGTACCTCATAAAACTCCACTTCAAAAACAGCAAAACAATCCCGTATTTGGTTGGGTGTAGTTACCCAATGGTTCAGTGCCGCAGCTAAAAAAGTTGTGGTTAAGGTAGGCCAACAGCGCCCTCTAACATGAGGAGAATCCTAGCTGAAATGGGTTTTGTCTGTATGGTGGCTGGGCTCAGCCCTGGAACAGAGTGAGGAGCTTGGACATCCGGGGTTAGATGGTATTATAGTTGGTGATCCTTCGTGTTGACAGGACCCAGTTGGGGTGGTTTGACATCTGATTGGACGGTTTTCCGGACCGTCCAACTGACAGGAGACCCCGAACCCAGAACTTACTGGACTGCATATCTCATCTGTCCTTGGAATGCCTCAGTATCCCCCAGGAGGAACTGGAAATTGTTGCTGGGGAGAGGGAACCTGCTGCCATACCGACTCAACTGTGAATAATTAGAAGAAAATGGATGGAACAGCCAGTAGTTCTGTGACTAAGAGTTAGCCTTCTGTTACAGATCAGTTTAGCAGATCCCGTGTCTCCTTAAATTAGCTAAAGAACCAGTTTAGCAGAACTAAACTTGTGGTCCAGGTCAGCTAATTGCTTGGTTTAGGAGATAAAAACAACTATATTCAGGTTAGCTCTAGCAAAGTATAATAGAGTGGTTCAGTTTACCTGGTGGATTCATTTGTAAGATCAAACTGTTATTTTTTTCTTCAGAAAAGCCACTACAGTTTAGTTCAAGTTAGCAAGCGAAGTACTGTAGTCCAGTTTGTTTCAGGTTTCAGTGGGGACTACAGGTGTAAATAAGCTGCTGACCCATTGACACTGGACTTTACTAAATGTCAGTTCTGATTAATGAGCACTGTCCCCTTTGATAAATAAATATGTTTCAAAAGAAAACTCGTCAGCAGGTGGAGACTGCAATGAGACCATCAGATAAGAGTTGAAGATAGAAGTACCAGCTTGTCCATGTTTCCTGAAAGATGATAAAGCCTTGCCCTGGGTTTGCTTTGGAAATGCTTATTGCATGTGTCAGATATAGTATTTGTTTCTCACTTTTACTTGTTATTAAAATGGCAGTGAATTTATGACCACATTCTACAAATATACACACTTGGCTGCAGAGACCCTCTTTCCCTAATGCCACCATCAGTGCAAATGTACATGAGTACATACTAAAGGACTTTTTGTGGCCCAGTCAGAGTTAAATGTACTGCCATCGCACTGTTAAATGACAGTTACACTGTTCTGCACCGCACCCTTCCACGAAGACAGCTCAGTCCAGTATCATATTTATTAGTTTTAGAGCTGGAGCCATACTGCATTTTATGAGATATTGTTCGCTTCACCAGAATTTGGGTGATTGGTTTAATGGGGAGTACAGCCACTAAACTGTTGCCAAGTCAAACATATAAAGACTTTTCAGTATAAACAGCTGTGACTGTAAATATGTTCAGAGTGTTCATGTAAAATATTTGTTGGTTAAAAAAAGTGACACGATATTTATGTGCACAGTAATGGCTCTTTATATTAAAAATAACATTATTTCAAACATTTAAAACAATGATAGTAAATGTTTTAATAAGAAATCCTGTAACTGCAGACACAGACTTGTTTGAGAAACTTCATTGTAGCTTCTGTTGGTGCTTTTGTGTTTGGTCAGTGCTAAATGTAACCTGTTTCATTGTGAAAGTAGTAAACATATTTTTCATAAAACATGAGCAGGCGGCGATGATGTGTTTTTTTTTTATAAAATTCTACAGGATAGCCGTCAGGTCCTGGAGTTTTGCCACTTTGCATTTTAGATATGGAATCAGCAATCTCCTGCAGCTCTATGGGTTTATCAAGGTTATCTTTGACAGCCACATCTATCCTGGGGATCTTCAAGTTGTCCAGGAAAAGAGTCATGTTTGTATTATCATGTGGGAATGCGGATGTGTATAATTCTGAGTAAAATTCTTTAAAAGTATTATTGATTTCCAACGGGTCTATGATCAATGACTGTGAATTATTACGAATCTGTGGAATCAAACGAGATGCTGACGTACATTTCAACTGGTATGCCAGAAGGCGGCCTGCTTTCTCTCCATGTTCATAATACTGACCTTTTGTCCACAGCTGGTGTCTCGCAGTTCTTTCTGTTGACAATAAATCATATTCGGTTTGTAGGGCTATCCTCTCTTTATATAATTCTTGTGTTGGGCTTGTGGAATATTGCTGATCTATGTTAGCTATTAATTTGATAAGTTCTTGCTCTTTCTTTTTTCTCTCTTTATTGCGTGAAGCGGTGTATGATATAATTTCGCCTCTTAAAACCACTTTTAGTGTTTCCCATAAAGTTGATGGAGATATAGTGTCTGATTTGTTAAATAGCAAAAACTCATCCAAGGCCTTAGATATGAATTTGCAAAACTGCTTGTCCGCCAATAAAGCTGTATTTAGTCTCCAATTATTTCTCTGTGATAAATTTTGAGAAAATAAGAGATCAAGTGTCACTGGTGCATGATCAGATTCCACAATAGCAGTGTATTCTGCTTTCTTCACAACAGGCAGAAGTGTTTTGTCAATGAAAAAATAATCTATTCTGCTGTATGTGTGGTGAACATGTGAAAAATAGGAAAATTCTTTTTTATGTGGATTTAAAAACCTCCATGGGTCAACACAACCAGTTTTTCCCATGAAATCACAAAGAGCTTGAGACATTTTGGAGCGTGCTAAAACTTTAGGACTGGAGCGGTCCATAGCTGGGTCTGTTACAGTATTCAAATCTCCAGCAAAAATTGGCTTATGTGAATTTAAATTTGGTATGAGAGAAGTAAGTTTGATAATGAAACCAACATCATCCCAATTCGGGGCATATATGCTTACAAGCACAACTAAGGTGTTGAAAAGAGATCCTGACACTATTACAAATCGCCCTTGAGGGTCTGAGATTATTTGGGATGGCGTAAACATGATTTTCTTATGGATTAATATCGCTGCTCCGCGTACCTTAGCATTAAAGTTAGAATGGAAACTTTGTCCAATCCAGTTTTTCCTAAGCCTAACTTGGTCTACCAGATTTAAATGTGTTTCTTGTAAAAATATTATTTCAGCATTTAGCCTTTTTAAATGGGAAAATATTCTTGCTCTTTTGATTGGCCCATTCATACCTTTTACATTCCAAGTTATAAATCGGGTGGATGTTACACCTACTTTAGCTCCTGCATTAGTTAAATCGTCTGACATATTGTGTTAAAAAAGAGGAAAAGTAAAGAAAAAATATCTAAATATGTGCCCCATATCAAGGAAAAAAGAAAAAACAAGACAAAACAAAACAAAAACAAAACAAAACAAAAAAATACACATTAGTGATGCAGTTCTGGGGAATATTTTGCAGTTGGATTATGAAAATAGTGTTTTAACTTCCATCCATCCATCCATTTTCCGCTGCTTATCCGGGTCCGGGTCGCGGAGGCAGCAGTCTAAGCAGAGAGGCCCAGACTTCCTTCCCCCCCAGACACCTCCTCCAGCTCTTCCGGTGGGACTCCGAGGCGTTCCCAGGCCAGCCGAGAGACATAGTCCCTCCAGCGTGTCCTGGGTCTACCCCAAGGCCAGTGGTGTCTTCCTTTCACTAATTTATTTCC
>OMNN01091958.1:0-13425 GCA_900302755.1 Chromis chromis | reverse complement strand
AATAAAATGTACCCACCCCCCACCCCTCAAGGCTCGTAAATAGAAATCAAATCAAATAAACAGAAAAATACAAGAGTAAATACAGAAGTAGTCAGACAGGAACATCTCATCATATATTGAGTGGATTAATGCTTCGAGCATGTTACAAAGTAGTTTTAATTATCCAATACAACTGGTGTTAAGTATATTATTGAAAGGGAAAACCTTCTACAAATTCTATAAAGGGGCTCCAGGTCAAGGTGAAGTTTCTGTGGGCTTTACATATCTTATATCTCAGTTTCTCCAAAGGTAGAAAAGATAGTACATCCCTCAACCACTGCAGAAACGATGGGGCTGAATTTGATTTCCAATTAAAAAGTATGAGTCTGCGTGCGAGCAGGGAAGCAAATGCCAAAGCATTTGCTTGTAAATGTGATATTTTGTGACCTGGGGGTGACACGCCAAAGATGGCTGTGTGATAGTCAGGTGTTATGGTCTGACCACAGATTTTGGAAAATACATCAAATATCTGTCTCCAATAGTCGTTGAGGGAGGTGCATGACCAGAACATGTGTCCTATCGTGGCGGGTACATAACTGCATCTTGGACAGCCAGAGTCCGCAGTGGGAAAGAGTTTGGATAATTTATCCCTTGAATAGTGCAGGCGGTGGAGTACTTTAAATTGAATTAAACCATGGCGTATACACAATGACGAGGTATGAATACGTTTTAGACTACATTGCCACATATCTTCAGAAAGCTCGACCCCCAAATCCTTTTCCCATGCCCTTTTAGTTTTATCCCATGATATTGGTTTCAAGTCCCCTATCATATTGTAAATCACAGATACACGTTTCTTCTCATAAGGATCCAGCTCTAGAATTGCATCTAAATGATTCTTAGGTGGTGGGAAAGGAAATGAGGGAAAGTTTTTTCTGGTAAAGCTGCGTATCTGGAGAAATCTAAAATAATGCGATCTGGGTATATTGTGGTCATTTTCGAGTGTTTCAAATGAAATAAACACATTATCAGGGTATAAATCACCGAAGAATATCAAACCATTTCTGTGCCAATATTGAAAAGCATTGTCAAACCCAGATGGAAGGAAGAAGTGGTTAACTGCTACTGGAAAATACCTGCTATACTGTTTTAAATCAAAATGTCTCCTAAACTGTAACCATATCCTAAGTGAGGCTTTGACAACCGGGTTTGTGAACTGTGTACTACAGTTATGTGGCAATAATGATGTGAGTGTTGGTAGAGGGTTGGATAATAGTTCCATATGAACCCAGTCTGGACCCTGCTTATTCTCATATGTGTAAATCCAATGAATTAGTTTTACTATGTTAGCAGCCCAATAATACCAAAGAAAATTAGGCAATCCCAACCCACCAGCATCTTTAGGAACCTCCAGGTACATCTTTTTCAGCCTAGGGTTAGATTTGTTCCATATAAATGAAGAGATTAGTCTATCTAACTGCTTAAATGTTTTCATAGGGATAAATATGGGAATCATCTGAAACACATAAAGAAATCTAGGTAGGACTGTCATTTTAACTATATTAATGCGACCAGCTAACGAAAGTGGTAAAGTTGACCATTTCCCAAGATCTCGTTTTGTTTGTTCTAATAATGACTTAAAGTTGTGTTTCTCCAAATTCTCTATCTTGTGAGTAACTTTAATACCCAGATATGTGAACATGTTACGTTCTATTTTGAATGGAAATTTGGAATAATCTCCATCTGTGTGGTCAATTGGAAAAAGCAGGCTCTTTGAGTAGTTCAATTTATAGCCTGAGAGGTGTCTGAAATTTTCTAGCAACGACACTAATTTTGGGATCGATACTGTTGGGTTAGATATATATAAAAGCAGGTCATCCGCGTATAGCGCCACCTTATGGACTTTGCTGCCACGGGAGATACCGATGATACCCTCTTCTGCTCTAAGGGCTATAGCAAGGGGTTCAACTGCCAGATCGAACAGATATGGGGAGAGACCGCAGCCCTGCCTGCAGGACCTGTGAAGGGGGAAATAGTCAGAGATATTGTTATTGGTTCGTACAGCCGCCGTGGGTGTGTCATATATTATTTTAATCCATGTTAAGAATGATGATCCGAAGCCAAATTTTTCCAAGACAGCAAGCAGGTACTGCCATTCAACGCGATCAAACGCTTTTTCGGCATCTAAGGAGATCACCACTTCTGTAGTCCCCTCAGATGCCGAGTGCGGGGTGTACAGAATATTGAATAATCTACGCATATTATAAAATGACTGTCTACCCGGAATGAAGCCCGTTTGATCCGGATCAATGACTATTGGAATTACACTGTCTATACGGGTGGCTAGTATTTTTGTGAGAATTTTATAGTCACAGTTTAAAAGGCTTATTGGGCGGTACGAGCTGCATAATAAAGGATCTTTGTCCTTTTTGAGCAGTACTGAAATTATGGCCTGAGTCATGGTTTGGGGCAATTTCTGCTGCTCAAAAATGTCCTGGTATAACTGGCTAAGTATCGGTGCTAGTTTATCGGCAAATTCCTTGTATATCTCAATTGGAAACCCGTCAGGCCCCCCGGCCTTACCGCTCTGCATTGATTTAATTGCCTGCATTACTTCATCTGTTGTGATCCGTCTGTCTATCTGTAAACTCTCCTCTGGGGTGATCGTTGGGATGGTCAGTCCCTCTAGGAATGTGATAATATCAGATGGGTCGTCTGGTGGTTCCGATTTGTAGAGATTCATATAGAATTGTTTGAACTCGTGGTTTATTGTTTCAGGGTTAGTGGTTTTCTCCCCCTGCTCTGTTCGGATTTCAGGGATAGTGCTTACCGCTGCGGACTGTCTAATTTGGTGGGCTAAAAGCTTTCCAGCCTTCTCCCCGTGTTCATAAAATTTTTGTTTTGATTTAAAAAACAACTGTTCGGTTTGTTTAATGGAAAGGTTATCAAATTCAGTTTTTAACAGTAATTTTTCTCTGTAGAGCTCGGGCGTTGGGGCATCAGCATATTTACGGTCCACCTCTGCTATGTTGTGAGACAGGTCACTCAGGCGCTGTTTGCACTTCTTTCTCTCATAAGCTGTATAAGATATTATCTGGCCCCTGAGGTAGGCCTTAAGGGCCTCCCACACTGTAGTTAGTGGCATATCTGGTGTCAAATTGAATTCCAAAAAACAGTCAATTTGTTGGGAGATGAATTTCTTGAAAGAGTCCTTAGATAGCAACAAAGGATCAAGCCGCCACGTACGGCGTGGTCTGATGCACTCTGGGAAACATATATCCAGCTGCACTGGGCCGTGGTCAGAAATTACGATGCTATTATACTGGCAATTCTTGACCATAGGGAGAGTTCTGCTATCTACAAGGAAAAAGTCGATCCTGGAAAAAGAATGGTGAACTGGGGAAAAGAAGGAATATTGCCTAGTGGTTGGGTTGTTTCTCCGCCAGGGGTCAAAAAGTGTGTATGTGTCAATAAATGATTGGATAACTGCACCAGAGTTTGAGATCTTACTGTTAGGTCTGGGGTTTGATCTGTCTAATTTAGGGTGTAAAACACAGTTAAAGTCGCCCCCCAGTATCAATTGGTTGTTATTAAGATCCGGTAGTGTTGCTATAAAGTTAGTGAAAAAAAGTGGGTCGTCCCAGTTGGGTCCGTATACATTAGCTAATGTTACTTGGATACCGTACAATTTGCCAGTCACTATGACATATCTACCCCTGGAGTCACACATGGTCTGTGATGGGATGAATGGGATGCCTTTTCTAATCAGAATCGCTGTGCCACGTGTTCTATCATCGTTTTTTGAACAGAATAATTGCCCTATCCAAGCTTTCTTTAGTTTTGTGCATTCACTTGATCTTAAGTGAGTCTCCTGTAAAAATATGATATCACTTCCTAATGTTTTTATATGAGCAAACACCCTACTTCGCTTCACCGGGTTATGGATTCCCTTTATGTTCCAACTCAAAAAACGAATATGTTCTGACTTACGTGTATCAGACATTGCGTTTCTAGGGTAAATAATAAAAGTAAGAAAGCGGGAATGAGTCCCGGTCTAACTACAAAACTAAAACTAAAACTGAGCCTTAAATCCCTATGCTGATCTACTGAACCTGTCGAGATCGCACCTCCCTCTTCTAGCATTGTGCTGCAGATAACCATCTAACCTATCCTCCTAACAGGCCCCAACCGAGGCGAACCATGATAAATATGAATTGGATCAAGTTTAGGAAAAAAAATAAAATAAAAAAAAAGTTTGTATATCGTCAACAACAGAACAAACCAAGGCACTCCTACATGACCCTCCCCTCTCCTTTAACAGTTCTCCTGGTACTTCATGCTAACACACATCCCTCTACTGTATCTGTATGTCTAATAAAAATTAAGATACTCAAAGTGTCATACATACCGTTCAAACATATTTAAGAAAAGAAAAAGCCACTCTATAGCAGACACTGTGTTTCAGAAAATAGTAATAAAAATAATAATAATTAAGCAAGTGGCTATAAATAAAAACAACTCAGAGGGTTCATATTATATCTGTGTGGTATTAGTCCTACTACCGATAATTATTATGGCGTTTACATTTCACACAAGGGGGCACCATATTCAAATTGAATGCACAAGTGTACACACATACCTGCACAGATTACATACATAAACGGGAAAAAAAATAAAAATAAATAGGAGAGAGGAGTAAAGTCTGTGTACTGTAGCTTAAGCACCAGGCACTAAGCGTCCACAAAATATAAGATGCCAGTGTTACCTGGGAGCCTCACTGTTGCGGGCATTATAAAAGAGTAAGATGAATAAACAAATGAGTGAAAAGACCTTTCACGTTTGGACTTACCAGTTCGTTATCAATATCTAGTCCCCATTTTTCAATTAGTTAAGTGAACTTACAGTGTCCTTGGGCTTCAAGTTCTTTTTAATATATTCCACCGCCGACGCTGGATCCTCAAACCGCCTCTCCTGGCCAGTAGAGTCGGTGATGCGGAGAACCGCGGGGAACCGGACGCCAAACTTGACATTCTGGCAGCTCCGGAGTAGACGTTTAGCTTCGGCAAATGCAGCTCTCTTCTTCGCCACCGTCACCGTGTAGTCTGGGAATATGCTCACTCTCTTATCGTGCAGGGTCAGCGGTGCCAAGCGGGTCGCTGTACGGAAGACTTCCTCTCGTTCCCGTAGATAGTGGAATCTGATCACGATGACTCTGGGAGGCTCCCCCTCGTTAGTGCGTCGGGCGCCGCGGTATGCTGCGTCCAGGGTTGGGGTGAATTTAAGGCCTAACAGCTCCTGCAGTAGTTTAGCGATACTCACAGTGGGCCGCTGTCCCTCACACGATTCAAGACCTTCTTTTATCCCGACCAGACGTGCACAAAATCGGCGCTGCCTCCCGTCTATTTCTTCCAGGTTCTGGCGGAGTGAGGTGACTTCCGCTTTTAGCATGGCGACCTCGTTTTCCGTAGTAGCCGCTCTGCTTGAATATGTATTCAGGCCGGATTCCAACTCGCTCAGGAGGGTCTCCTGTTTCGTCACGTCTTCCCGGAGCGCGTTTATCTTAGTGTTCAACTCGGCTGTCCTTGAATCTATCCGTGCCAAAATCCTGCTTTCGGTCTTTGCAATGGCAGCCATGACAGCAGTTAGGTCTGTAGCCTCCTCCTCTGAAGATTCCTCATTCGCGGACGTGGTTTCGGCTGGGTCCGAGGCTTTAGCCGAGGCCTCTCTCTGGTGGCGTTTTCCTTTCGGCATTTTATCATTTAGTTGTATATTATGAAAAGATGGGGCTACCAGTATGATACACTGGTGTTACTCAGTTGTCAGAGATAGCCGTGGTCCGTCTGAAGTTGTTTTATAAAAACGTTATTTTTAAAAAAAGGTTCGCCCGGTCGGGAGCTCTGCACAAACACGTCCTTACATATCGCCGCTCGCTAGCGCCCCCCACGGTACTTTTTTTAACCTAGAGCAGGGGGCTAAGACCAACACTGCCCTTATGCACCTGAGATTGGCCAATGGGGAGGTTACAGCTGACCCTTTACTGATGAGACAGGAGGCTATAGCTTTCTATACTGAGCTGTTTGAGGCCAGAGAATGTGATGTGAGCAGTCAGAGACAGATAGTGGAAGGCCTATCTGAGCTGGAGGAGTCTGAGGCAGCAGCTCTGGACTCTCCCATCACATTGGGGGAGATGACTACTGCAGTACAACAGCCCAGCTGTGGCTGGGCCCTGGGTATTGATTGGCTCCCCCCAGACTTTTCTAAAACGTTTTGGACATTGCTAGGGTCTGACGTACATACAGTCTTCACCACAGCCCTGCAGTTGGGGCTCCTTCCTGGCAGCTGCACTAGAGCAGTGTTGGCCCTCCTGCCGAAGAAGGGCGATTTAACAGCGCTAAAGAACTGGAGACCAGTCTCTCTGTTGTGTACAGATTACAAAATAATTGCAAAAGTGCTTTCAAACAGGTTAAAGGACAGTTTGGACTCAGTAATTCATCACTTACGGTGGAGCAGGTCTCACAGCCCCTTCACCTTTCAGCATATGCCAATGACATCACCATTTGCATATCAGGACATGGGGACGTGGAGACTGTGGAGGAAAAGCTGTCCCTTTATGAGCGTGCCTCCTCCGCAAGGGTGAACTGAACAGAAGTTGGGCTTCGGCTTTACCAGAGAGCTGTTTGTGTGGGGGCCCAAATTCAGTGTGGCACAACGGCGAACGGTTGGGCTGGTCAACTTTGTCTTGGGCCTGGCAAAGATGAGCATCTGGCTCACAAGGAGGAACCAGAGAGTCGGGACAGGCTGCACAGTACCTGAGCATGTGTGTTAACATCTGGTAAAGGCCAGACTCGGAGTGGAGCATGTGTACAGCTCACTGGTGGTGTGGACAGTGGGGCGGGCTCTTTGTGAAGTGAGGGAGGGTTAACTACTCCTGGACTTTTTGGTGTTTTCTGCAGCTGATATTGCCATGATAATGTTTGTGTTTTGACTAATACATAATACATGTAGTTTTAAAAGTCAAAAGTCTATCATCCATCATCTATCATCTGTCATCCATCATCTATCATCCATCCATCACCCATCCATCATCTATCATCCATCCATCATCTATCATCCATCATCCATCATCCATCCATCCATCCATCCATCCATGTTTCTCTCCCTGCAGTGTTTTCCAGTTTCCTCCTGGAGGATCCTGAGGTGTTCCCAGGCTAGATGAGATATATAATCCCTGCAGACAGATCTGGGTCTACCTCAGGTTCTCCTCCCAGCTTAAAACCTCTAAAGGAAGGAGGCTGCTAAACAGATCCTCGTGAACAGAGATGAGGAGAAGAGTCCATCATTCAGGAGAAGCTCGGAATAGAACCTTTGCTCCTCCACATCCAAAGGGGTCAGGTGAGGTGGGTTTAAAGTCTGAGTAGGACACCTTCTGGACCTTGTCTAGCTGTGTTGGGTATCGTTATGTAGCAGTGTGTGTAGCAGCGTTGTGTATCTCTGTGTAGCAGTGTTGTGTATCGTTGTGTATCTCTGTGTAGCAGTGTTGTGTATCGTTGTGTATCTCTGTGTAGTAGTGTTGTGTATCAGTGTAGTGTACCAGAGCAGCGCTGCTCAGCAGGATGATGAAGACGATGAAACCTTCAAACTGTTTGTGTTGGACGATGAGCAGACAGGCTCTCCTGAAGTTAGACCAGACCCTCCCTGAGCCCTGGGATGTGTCTATGTTCTGGAACGAACAGCAACAACCTGAAACAAAGAGTATTGATCACTGATTGGCTTTCAGTGTGTGTGTGTGTGTGTGTGTGTGTGTGTGTGTGTGTGTGTGTGTGTGTGTGTGTGTGTGTGTGCATACTCTCCCAGCAGCAGTCCTCAGGTGTGTTTTCTTGAAGTTTTCCACTCTGAGGACAAACAAACAGTTTAAGCATAAATAAACTTGACACTTTATAAAAGCTGCTTCAGATTCGTCAGTTTCTACTTTCAAATCAAATTCTGCTCCAGACTAAAACGTCTGCTTTACCTGCTGCTTTTTCTCTTCTTCACTTTCAGGTGAGTTGAATTCGACCTCGGCGACGGGGGCCCTGTCATGGTTAGCGTTGACGCCCAGCTGGTCTGAGGTCACGAGGTTTAAGGCCACATCCTCCTTTCTGTTGTCTTTTTCAGCTGGTACAGATAAAACATACAACCAGTGATCAAACGTCTCGGTGAAGTCACAAACTGTCAGACCTGAACTCTGTTAATCTGATGATCATTTATAGCTTCATGTCTGAATGTCTTTGTAAAAGTCTCCCCGCCGTTTCATCACGACGGACAGAGTACCACCTCAGGAACTTTGTCTGAACTGAACTTTCACTTCAACAGACTCACACTTAATCCAGTAATCCAGTTGTGTAAAGACATTTTAAGGATTTCTCCACATTTCAGTTACAATGTTCATCAAAAGCATCACAGAGACACTTCATACATGACCTAACCCTCACCCCAACATCACAGAGACACTTCATACATGACCTAACCCTCACCCCAACATCACAGAGACACTTCATACATGACCTAACCCTCACCCCAACATCACAGAGACACTTCATACATGACCTAACCCTCACCCCAACATCACAGAGACACTTCATACATGACCTAACCCTCACCCCAACATCACAGAGACATTTCATACAGACATTTCATACATGAATAACCCTCACCCTAACATCACAGAGACACTTCATACATGACCTAACCCTCACCCTAACATCACAGAGACACTTCATACATGACCTAACCCTCACCCCAACATCACAGAGACACTTCATACATGACCTAACCCTCTCCCTAAAGTCACATACAACTTTAATGAGATGAAAACAGACACTGTTTGAAGATCAATGACCAACAATGATGTAATCTGAATCTGTAGTTTGAACAGTTGTTTCTAAGTTAGTTTAATATCTGCAGGATCCAAACATTTCATTATCAGTGATGCAACATGGATCTGACAGCAGCTGGAACATCTGTTCACCTCAGACAAGTGAGCTGTTTATCAGCTGCAGGTAAATATTTCATCTCCCACATGAAAGATAATAATGGCATTCCTAGCACCGTCTGTGGTTTGTGTCTGAACGCATCCGTGATGAACATTAACAGGAAAGTGACCTCAGTCTGACAGAATACTGCCAAGTTGCTGGTGTTTCTAACACTCGTGGCCTCATCAGTCTGTGATGAGGCCACGAGTGTTAGAAACACCAGCAACTCCAAACACAACAAACCATGAATAGGAATAAAAGGCCACCTTTGTGATCTGGGTCAACGTGGGTCTTCTTTCCCTGTAAATTCCAAATACAGTCCAGGATCCAGGTGCTTGACTTGGTGATGACGGTCTGCACGTTATTTCTTCCTTTTTCCTCTGAAGGGGAAAGTTTTTCAAGACTGAACGAGTTCATCAACAAATTCAGGAACAGAACCAGGACCTGAGACAAGACCAAAAATAGAATCAGGACCTTTATCTTGGACTGGTTTAGAGATTTCAGATTCAGTTTACTGGTTCATTGTTCCAGATAGATGAAAACCAACTTTGAACCCAGACCTGGATTGGTTGGTTCAGCGTGCATACTGGACCCTGAAGGATTAATGCAGACTCAGGTCATTCATACTTTATGAGACTCACCAGCAGATTTCCGATGACCACAACCATCATGAAGAAAATCACACATGTGGCCTGATTGGAGACCTCCATGCAGTCCCACATGAGCTCGATCCACCCGCCACACAGAACCCTGAAGATGACCATGACGGTGTGGAAGAAGTCGTGCATGTGCCAACGAGGAAGCTCACAGTCATGCGCGATGCGACAGACGTTGTCTATGTAGTCCTGCTGGAACAGCTGCATGCCGACCACCACGAACATGAACAGCATGAAGACCAGAACCAGAGCCAGGTTCCCCACTGAGGTCTGGATCATCTTCAAGAACATGTGGAAGGAAGGCCACCACCGGGCCAACCGGAACACCCGCAACTGGACAGGAAGAGGGACAGGTGAGGACACAAGGTCACAGGTGAGGACATAAGGACACAGGTGAGGATACAAAGAGACAGGTGAGATACAAGGAGACAGGTAAGGATAATAGGAGACAGGTGAGGATACAAGGAGACATTTGAGGACATAAGGAGACAGGTGAGATCATAAGGATACTGTACTGGTAACTAGCAACAATGATGAAGATGAATCACTGACCTGTCGAAAGGAGAGAAACAGCCCTTCAACATCTGCCAGTCCCAGGTCCAGCAGACTGCTGATAACGAGCATGAAGTCAAAAATGTGCCACCTCACCTGTAACCATGGCAGAACCATCACACACATTTCCATGACAACACGTCAGTCACCATCACTGTAAGCAAACTACAGTCTGACCTTGAAGTAGCCACAACAGCCCAAAGCCACAAGTTTGAGGATCATCTCAGCTGTGAAGATCCCATCGAAGACCTGCAGAGGAGTCAGAGTGGTCAGAACAGCGTAACTAGTCACAGTGTAACTAGTCAGTGTAACTAGTCACAGTGTAACTAGTCACAGTACAATTAGTCACAGTGTAACTAGTCACAGCGGGACTAGTCAAACTGCAACTACTCTCAGTGTAACTAGTCACAGTATAACTAGTCAGATTGATGTTTTCTCTTGGTCAGATTTAGGTGTAACATGTTTGCTGTTCCTGAACAGAAACCAGTTTTTCCAGTGGGCCTGTTTAACCTACTGATGGACCGACAGGTGTTTGGTCTGAGCAGGTAAACTGGTCTGTTTTCCTGCTGGAACCAACAGGTGTTTGGTCTGAGCAGGTAAACTGGTCTGTTTTCCTGCTGGACCCAACAGGTGTTTGGTCTGAGCAGGTAAACTGGTCTGTTTTCCTGCTGGACCCAACAGGTGTTTGGTCTGAGCAGGTAAACTGGTCTGTTTACTACAACCAGAGCTGATCCTGTTCTCATACTGAATCACATCTTCATCACTGACCAGTTCTGAGATGGCCAGCAACTCTTCGAAGCTTTCCGTCATTGGATAATGTTCCATGGCCATGAAGAGGGTGTTGAGGATGAGGCAGAGAATGATCCCAATGTCAAAGCAGGGGTTCATGATGAAGGTGGAGCATCGCTGTTTGATCCACCGGCAACAGCCACAACAGTCTCCCTGGAGGAAGACGTGGATGAAGCTGCAGCTTGAAGACCCGTGTTCGTCTGAAACACACCGAGTGAAGCTTTGTGTTTATGTTCAGTGGCATCCTCACAGGTATACAAACAGAAACGTGTGTGTACCTTTCATGTGTTCTTGCTGGATGCTCTGGATTCCTGCAGCAGAATTCCTCTTCTGTGGTGATTCCTGTTCCTCTGGGAGCTCCGCTCTGCTGGAGGCCTGCTGTCATTACAAAACATCTTCATGAGAGATGTTCACCAGGAATCATTCAACCGTTACTCTGGACAGTTTCAGACTCAGACGAGTTTTTAACCCCTGATCTGGGTCATTTCATATTTAGTATCTGCTGATGCCATTTAGTTATTGTAGATTAGCTGCAGTACCTGGTTGTTCCACCAGGTGGTGCCTCTTACTGTTTCATACTGTAGAGCAATGGGCACTATGACAAAGACTTCTGTGGAGGTTAATGACCTCCAACTAGATTTTATGTATAAGACAAACAGTAACAGATGGAACAGATCTGACTGAGGAACAAACCACGAGTCTGTGGACTGAAACAGAAACATAAGAACAAATGTCCACTGTTAGACTGTGCATCAATTATTAATTGATAGTGTCGCATTTACGAAGTAAATCATTCTAAATTAGCATTCCAGCTAATGGTGCTTTTCTTTTATGACACCCGAGTGACAGCAGACCTAAACTGAGGATCAGCTGAGGTTTGGTCTGATCCTGGTCTTTGTCAGAATGTATTTTGTCAGCAGTGTCTCCATCTGATTTCAATCGATTTTCACTGTGAAAATGACACTATAAAGAAATAAACAGTCATATTTCACAATAACACTAGAATGAAAGAATTCAGTCAACAAATCAAACCCTGAGGAATCACAGTGTGTCTGGGTGTTTCAGTGAAGCCACATTTCCTCTTATTGAACATTTAAAATCTAGCTCTGACTTTCACCGGTGAGGGATCAGTGAAGTTTATCCTATCCTAAGACCAGCTGGACTGGAGTTCTACATGCTAGATCATCCTAAGACCAGCTGGACTGGAGTTCTACATGCTAGATCATCCAGCTGGACTGGAGTTCTACATGCTAGATCATCCTAAGACCAGTTGGACTGGAGTTCTATATGCTATATCACCCTAAGACCAGCTGGACTGGAGTTCTACATTTGTAAATCACCCCCAATATTCAAGCAAGGAAACCTGTAGAGCTCATCAGTGTAACAGACTGTCTGATTGGCTGTGCAGTGATGAAGATGAGGCTCTCACCACCTCCTCCTCCTCTTTTTTCTTCAACACCTCCACAATCCGACTGAACTGTTCTTCTTTCCGTTTCGCCTCGGCGGTGCTTGCCTCCTCCTGCTCCGCCATGGCCATAGCAACCACCGCCAGAATGAGGCTGACCACAAAGAAGCAGCCAGGCAGAAAGATGAGCACGAAGACACTTGCGTAGAATTTACCCGCTGCTCGCACCGTCTGCAGACACACAGGTGAGACAGGTGAGACAGGTGAGACAGAGGAACAGGAGAAAGCAAAAGCATCACTTAGAAATGTAATCATTATAAACCAGTGTGTTACTGGGACCAGCGTGTTTACTGGGACCAGTGTGTGTAGTGGGACCAGTGTGTGTAGTGGGACCAGTGTGTTTACTGAGACCAGTGTGTTTACTGGGACCAGTGTGTGTAGTGGGAGCAGTGTGTTTACTGAGACCAGTGTGTTTACTGGGACCAGTGTGTGTAGTGGGAGCAGTGTGTTACTGGGACCAGTGTGTTTACTGGGACTAGTGTGTTTACTAAGACCAGTGTGTTACTGGGACCAGTGTGTTTACTGGGACCAGTGTGTGTAGTGGGAGCAGTGTGTGTTACTGGGACTAGTGTGTTTACTGGGACTAGTGTGTTTACTAAGACCAGTGTGTTACTGGGACCAGTGTGTTTACTGAGACCAGTGTGTTTACTGGGACCAGTGTGTTTACTGAGACCAGTGTGTTTACTGGGACCAGTGTGTGTAGTGAGACCAGTGTGTTTACTGGGACCAGTGTGTTTACTGAGACCAGTGTGTTTACTGGGACCAGTGTGTTACTGGGACCAGTTTGTTTACTGGGACCAGTGAGACCTGTACACACACTGGTCCCACACACTGGGACCAGTGTGGGTAGTGGGACCAGTGTGTGTTAGTGGGACAAGTGTGTGTTACTGGGACCAGTGTGTTTACTGGGACCAGTGTGTTTACTGAGACCAGTGAGACCAGTACACACACTGGTCCCACACACTGGGACCAG